>CAUYLG010039982.1:0-26257 GCA_963573385.1 Cacajao melanocephalus
AAAAAAAAACAGTGTAGATATAATCAAGCCCTGTTATTAGTTGGGTTGGTAGGGCACTCCCTAAATCCAGTTCCTAGATGTCATAAAAGGTCCAACTTTCAGAATAAGAATTTGTAAGGACATGTAGTTTCAGGACTGCTAATGGTAGCTCTCTTCTGCACAATAGGTAACAGGACTTTGTCATGACAAGAACTACAACCCACTACAGAAATAGACATTAGGGTGATCCAGGCAGTAAGACTCATTTAACTCACCAAGAAGAGACCTGTTCCTGTTCAACTGTTAACTTTACCAAACATGTTGAACTCTAGCATCAAAATGGCTGTGTGGGAGAAAGTGAGTTAAGACAGAATATGAGAGAGTTTACTATGTCATTAAATAAATGCTTGGAAAGCACAGCATCATATGAAGTTTATGAATTGAGTATTGATTTTTCAGTATTGTCACCCAACCTTTCTCTTCTATATGTGTGGGATGTTTCAGGACACAGTGGCCTTTGAGGTTGTGGCTGTGAACTTTACCCAGGAGGAATGGGCTTTGCTGGGTCCATCACAGAAGAATCTGTACAGATATGTGATGCAAGAAACCATCAGGAACCTGGACTGTATAAGTAAGGATAACATCATGTCCTCGCTTCATCAATTAGAGACATTTGTTTCATGGTTATCAGTGCTGATCAATGATTTGAAATGTGGAAAGGACAAATAATGGACTCTTGAACAACACAGAATTCACAAGTGACAGCCCCCAAAGAATGTACATCCTCATCTAACTTTTTGTCCACCATAGCTTAAGCAGCCATTGATCAGCAGACTTACTGGTGACATAAACAGTTGGTTAATCCATGTATTCTAAGTAATATGTATTGCATACTATATTCTCACAATAAAGTAAGCTAGAGAAAGAAAATATTGATAAAATCATAAAGAAGAGAAACTATATTTCCTATTCATTAAGTGGAGGTAGATGATCATAAAGGTTTTATTCTCGTCTTTACATTGAGAAGGCTAAGAGGAAGAATTGATCCTGGTATCTCAGGGGTAGCAGAGACTAAAGAAAATTCATATATAGGTGGAACTGTGCCATTCAAATCTGTGTTGTTCAACAATCAACTGAAAGGCCGGGTACAGTGGCTCATGCCTGTAATCCCAGTACTTTGGGAGGCCGAGGTGGGCAGATCACGAGGTCAGGAGTTCTAGAACAGTCTGACCAACATGATGAAACCCCATCTCTACTAAAAATACAAAAATTAGCTGGGTGTGGTGGCACATGCCTATAATTCCAGCTACTCAGGAGGCTAAGGCAGGAGAATTGCTTGAACTTGGGAGGCCGGAGATTGCCACAAGCCAAGATCATGCCACTGCACTCCAGCCTGATGACAGAGCAAGATTCCACCTCAGACTCCAAACTGTACAGAATCAACTGTGACTAAATCATGTATGATTGCAGTATATATAAAATCTTAACTGTTTTATATAATTTTCTAATAATTTATAGTGATTTTCTGGGTCTACCTTTTAGGAATGATATCAGAAGACCAGAATACGGAGGATCAGTACAAAAATCCCAGGAGAAATCTAAGGTAATTTGCACTCACAGGAGAAAGTTATGTTTCTGAAGTGATTCTCAGAATGAGAATAAAACAAACAAAATGAACAAGCCCAGCTTAAATTTATTTTTTAATTTTTTAAAATTATCTTTTTTTTTTGAGACAGGGCCTTGCTGTGTTGCCCAGGCTGGAGTGCAGTGGCATGAGCTTGGCTCACTGCAGCCTTGACCTCCCAAGTTCAAGCAATCCTCCCACCAGAGCCTCCCGAGTAGCGGGGACTACAGGTCCACGCTGCCACACCTGGTTAATTTTTGCATTTTTTGTAGAGACAGGGTTTTCCCATGTTCCCCAGGCCGGCCTTGAATTCCTGGGCTCAAGCAATCTGCCTGCCTTGGCCTCCCCAAATGCTGGGATTACAGGTATGAGTCACTGCACTGGCCCAAATTTATTTATTCTTAAAAAATTTTCTCCTAAAACATATTCTAAGAATTTACATATGAAACTGGGCATGGTGGCTCATGTCTATAACCCAACACTTTGGGAGGCTGAGGTAGGCAGATTACTTGAGGTCAGGAGTTTGAGACCAGCTTGACCAACATAGCAAAACCCTGTGTTTACAAAAATACAGGAGTTAGCTGGGCATGATGGTGTGCACCTGTAACCACAGGAGGTTACAGCTGCTTAGGAGGCCGAGGCAAGAGAATTGCATGAACCGAGGTGGCGGAGGTTGCAGTGAGCCAAGATCGTGCCACTGCACCCCAGCCTGGACACCAGAGCGAGACTCCATCTCAAAAAAAAAAAAAAAAAAAAAAGAATTGACATTTGAATATTATTGTCTTGAAAACAGCTGGTAGGCTTGGTTGAGTGGCACATGTCTATAATCCCAGCACTTTGGGAGGCCAAGGTGGGGAGGATGGCTTGAGGCCAAGGGTTCAAGATCAGCCTGGGCAACATGGCCTTACTC
Source organism: Cacajao melanocephalus (assembly GCA_963573385.1). Lineage (NCBI taxonomy): Eukaryota > Metazoa > Chordata > Mammalia > Primates > Pitheciidae > Cacajao > Cacajao melanocephalus. The sequence goes on from CAUYLG010039982.1 coordinate 2,514, forward strand.
TGTCTCAATTTAAAAAATTAGCCAAGTGTGTTGGTGCACACCTATAGTTCCAGCTATTTATGAGGCTGAAGTGGGTAGAACACTTGAGTTCAGGAGGTCAAGGTTGCATGAACCATCATCCTACTACTGTACTCCAGCTAGATCCTGTTTCAAAAAATTAATTAATTAATTAAAAATAAAGGACAAAAAAACCCAGCTGCTGTTGAGTTGTCTTGCATAGCATTAGGTTCATTCATGTTTAAACAGGGCATGAGGCCTACACTTTGCATGGTCATGTTAAAAAGGTACATCTGTCCAGGTGCAGTGGCTCACGCCTATAATCTCAGCACTTTGGGAGGCTGAGGCGGGCAGATCATGAGGTCAGGAGTTTGAGACCAGCCTGGCCAACATGGTGAAACCCCATCTCTACTAAAAATACAAAAATTATCCAGGTGTGGTAGTATGTGGTATTTTTTTTTTTTTTTTTTAAGACAGGGTTTCACCATGTTGGTCAACTGGTCTTGAACTCCTGACCTCGGGTGAGCCGCCCGCCTTGGCCTCCAAAGTGCTTGGATTACAGGCGTGAGCCACCACGCCCGGCCTGGTAGTATGTGCTTCTAATCCCAGCTACTTAGGAGGTTGAGGCAAGAGAATTGCTTGAACCTGAGAGGTGGAGGTTGCAGTGAGCTGAAATTGTGCAACTGCACTCCAGGCTGGGTGACAGAGCAAGACTCCTTCTCAGAAAAAAAAAAAAGGTACCGGTCTGGCACGGTGGCTCATGCCTGTAATCCCAGCACTTTGGGAAGCTAAGGCGGGTGGATCCCAAGGTCAAGAGATTGAGATCATCCTGGCCAACATGGTGAAACCCCATCTCTACTAAAAATACAAAAATTAGCTGGGCATGGTGGCACGCACCTGTGGTCCCAGCTACTCGGGAGGCTGACGCAGAAGAATCTCTTGAACCCAGGAAGCAAAGGTTGCAGTGAGCCGAGATTGCGCCACTGCACTCCAGCCTGGTGCCTGGCAACAGAATGAGACTCTGTCTCAAAAAAAGAAAGTACCTATTAATTTAAAAAAAATAGATACCTATTAATATGCATAAAATCATTTAGAAACAACTGTTTAGTAACATACTTCTCATTTTTTACAGCTGTCATATGGCAGAGAGACTCAGTGAAAGTGAAGACAATAGTCAATGTGGAGAAATATTTAGCCAGATTCAAGATAGTATTGTGAACAACAACATTCATCCTGGAAAAGATCCATGTCAAAGCACCGAGTGTGAAGAAGTCATCGTGGGTCATTCATCCCTTAATAGCCAGATCAGAGTTGATGCTGGACACAAACCACATTTGTATCAGGAATATGGAGAGAAGCCAGATACACATAAGCAATGTGGGAAAACCTTCAGTTATCATCACTCCTTTCAGTCACGTGGAAGGCCTCACGCTGGAAAGAAATGCTTTGAGTGTAAGGAATGCGGAAAAACCTTCAGTTCTCTTAGAAACCTTCGAAGACACATGGTAGTACAAGGTGGAAATAGACCTTTTAAATGTAAGTTGTGTGGAAAAGCTTTTTTTTGGCCCAGCTTATTACGTATGCATGAAAGAACTCACACTGGAGAGAAACCGTATGAATGTAAGCAGTGTTCTAAAGCCTTTCCTTTTTACAGTTCCTATCTAAGACATGAAAGAATGCACACAGGGGAGAGACCGTATGAATGTAAGCAGTGTTCCAAAGCCTTGCCTGATTCCAGTTCCTATATAAGACACGAAAGGACTCACACTGGAGAGAGACCCTATACATGTAAACAATGTGGGAAAGCCTTCAGTGTTTCTAGTTCACTTCGAAGACATGAAACCACACACAGTGCAGAGAAACCCTATGAGTGTAAGCAATGCAGGAAAGCATTTCATCATCTTGGAAGCTTTCAAATACACATGAAAAGGCACACTGGAGATTGACCTCATAAATGTAAGATATGTGGGAAAGGCTTTGATCGTCCCAGTTTAGTTAAGTATCATGAACGAATTCACACGGGAGAGAAACCCTATGAATGTAAGCAGTGTGGGAAAGCATTATCTCATAGCTCAAGCTTTCGAAGACACATGATAATGCATACGGGAGATGGGCCAAACAAATGCAAAGTATGTGGGAAAGCCTTTGTTTACCCCAGTGTATGTCAAAGACATGAAAAGACTCACTGGAGAGAAACAATATGAATCTGAACAATGATAAAGCCTTCTGTATTTCCAGTTCCCTTTGACAACATGAAAAACCTTACACTGGGTAGAAACCCTATAGTAAATGTGGGAAAGCCTTTCATAATTTGTATTCCTTTCAAAGTCATGAAACAACTCACACCAGAGAGAAGCTGTATGAATGTAAGGAATGTGGGAAAGCAGTCAGTTTTTTTAATGTCTTTGTCGACATAGGCACAGTGGCTCACATCTGTAATCCCAGCACTTTGGGAGGGCGAGGTGGAGAGATCACCTGAGGTCAGGAGTTTGAGACCAGCCTGACCAGTATGATGAAACCCCGTCTCTGCTAAAAATACAAAAATTAGCCGGGCGTAGTGGCATGCGCCTATAATCCCAGCTACTCGGGAGGCTGAGACAGGAGAATCGCTTGAACCCAGGAGGCAGAGATTGCATTAAGCGGAGATTGCACCATTGCACTCCAGCCTAGGCAACAAGAGCAAAACTCCATCTCAAAAAACAAAACAAAACAAAAATGGCTGGGTGTGATGGTGCACGCCTGTAATCCCAGCACTTCAGGAGGCCAAGGCGGGCGTATCACCTGAGGTCGGTAATTCCAGAGCAGTCTGACCAACGTGGAAATAATTTTGTATTTCTCTACTAGAAATACAAAATTAGCCAGGCATGGTGGTGCATGCCTGTAATCCCAGCTACTCAGGAGGCTGAGGTAGGAAAATAGCTTGAACCTGGGAGGCAGAGGTTGTGGTGAGCTGAGATCATGCCATTGCACTCCAGCCTGGGCAACAAGAGTGAAACTCTGTCTCAAAAAAAAAGGACAAGAGGTTGGGCACAGCGGCTCACACCTTAATCCTAGCACTTTGGGTGGGCAGATTGCTTGAGCTCAGGAATTCAAGACCAACTTGGGCAAAATGATGAAACCCTGTCTCTAAAAAAAAATAGAAAAATTAGCAGGTGTGGTGGTGTGCACTGAAGTCCCTGCTACTTGGGAGGCTGAGGTGGGAAGCTCTCTTGAGCCCAGGGGGTGGGCGTTACAGGAGTCAAGATGCCAGGGCAACAGAGCCAGACCCTGTCTCAAAAAAAAAAGTGTATGAAAGGATTCACTCTGGAAAGAAGTCATATGAATGTAAGAAATGTAGAAAAGCATTGAGTTCTCTCAGTTCCTTGCATAGGCATGAAAGGACTCACTGGAGAGATACTCTATAAACGTGTGAAATGTAGGGAAATATTCTTTAATGTTATTTCATGTGAGATAGAATTCTCATTGGAGATAAACCCTAAGAATGGAAACACATAGTAAAACCTTAAGTAGCTTCAGTTTCTTTCAAATATAGTTATCCCTTGATATGTGCAGGGGATTGGTTCCACCCAGCCCCCACCCAAGACATACCCCCACCCCAGACATCACTTGAGCCTGGGAAGTTGAGGTTGCATGAGTCAAAATCACATTACTGCACTCTAGCATGGGCAACAGAATGAGACCCTGTCTCAAAAAAGAAATAAAAAAGATAAAAATGACATATTTGCATGTAACCTACCCACATCCTCCTATATACTCTAAATCATCTGTAGATTAGTTAAAATACATCATGAGTCATAGAAGCTATGTAAATAGCTGTTTTATTGTTTAAAACAATAAAAAATTGTTTAGTGAATAATGATATGAAAAAGACCCTATACATACTCAGTACAGATCCAAGTGTCACAGACACATGTACATAATACATGTCCCTTCGAGCATTATAAATCCTTATTTTCGACACTCATAGATTGCTTTTGTTTAATGACCTGAAAATGTGTTAACATTCACCCAAATCCTAGTGCTTCTTACTTGATAACAAAAGTATAATAATGATTATTGCAGTAGGGTGCCTAATGTTGTGATGTGTTGAGGCAACTAGATGGGTGACACCGTAGATAAGCAGTGAGATCAGGCTAACTCGAATCTTGACAGGATGTCAGCGTGTGATTGTCTATATTGGAAGAACCGGATTCTGACTACAGATACTAAGTTTTGGGAGCAATCTAAATAATACTAATGTCAGAATCTTTTCAGTTTGAGGACTGAAGATCTTTAAGCGTTGAAGGGTCTGTCTTCATATTTGCAGATATGTAATTAGAAACTATTGTAGAAAGCTAGTTCTTTTTCTATTATTTTTTATTTTTTGAGATGGAGTCTCATTCTGTTGCCCAGGCTGGAGTGCAGTGGTGCAGTCTCGGCTCACTGCAACCTCTGCCTCCCAAGTTCAAGCCCTTCTCCTGCCTCAGCCTCCCAAGTAGCTGGGATTACAGGCATATGCCACCATGCCCAGCAAATTTTTGTATTTTTAGTAGAGACGGGGTTTCACCATGTTGGCCAGGCTGGTCTTAAACACCTGACCTCATGATCCATCCGCCTCGGCCTCCCAAAGTGCTGGGATTACAGGTGTGAGCCACTATACCCAGCCTAGTTCTTTTTTTGTTTGTTTGTTTTAATAATGGAAAAAAAAAAACAAACAAAAAACCTTTGCAGTGTCACTGGGGTGACATGGAGGCTTTCTTCCATGGAAGAACCTTAACTGAGGATGATAATCTTTAACACTTGCACCTTGCAGCAGAAGCTCTAGGTGCCCTAAAACTGCTTCAATTTCTGTCCTTCCTCTTTCTTTCCTTAGTTCTTTCCTTCTTTTCTTCTTTCTCTCTCTCTCTCTCTCTCTTTCTTTCTTTCTTCTGATAGGCTCTCACTCTGTCACCTAAAATACATGGGTTACCACACCTGGAGGGCAGTGGCCAAATCATGGTTCACTGCAACCTCAACTTCCTGGGCTCAAGTGATCTTCCCACCTTAGCCTCCCAAGTAACTGGGATTACAGGCACACATCACCATGCCTGACTATTTTTTGCGTTTTTTGTAGAGACAAGGTTTCACCATGTTTCCCAGGCTGGTCTTGAACTCCTAGAATCAAGAGATCTGCCTGCCTTGGCCTCCTACATTTCTGGAATTATAGGCATGAGCCACCATACCCAGCCTTCAGATTTTTTAAGTATCAAAATCTATAGCACTGCTTCTTCTTTTTTTTCAGACGGAGTCTCTCGGTTGCCCAGGCTGGAGTGCAGTGGTGCAATCTCAGCTCACTGCAACCTCTACCTCCTGGGTTCAAGTGATCCTCCTGCCTCAGCCACCTGAGTAACTGGGATTATAGGTGCCAGAGACGATGCCCAACTAATTTTTGTATTTTTAGTAGAGATGGGGTTTAGCCATGTTTGCCAGGCTGGTCTTGAACTCCTGACTTAAAGTGACCCACCTGCCTTGGCCTCCCAGAATGCTGGGATTACAGGCATGAGCCACCACTTATGGCACCGCCTCTTCTAAATCTGCATCGTCATCATTATCTGTAGAGGATTTCAGCGTATCTTCTATTTCCTTGTTAGTAAGGGTTTCTCCTTTGCTCCTCCTGTATTCCTCAATGTTGTCTTCAGTCATGATAGAGATAGCCTTCCTCACCAACTTCCCTTACAACACTTAAGATATTCTGACTACCATATCAATAGTGGGGAAGTGTCTGAAATCACTGACTTCCTCACTCCATAATGGCTTCCAATACACTTTGGCTGTCTTGAGCTGTAGGGCATCTACAGCCTCTGCAATAAGCACAATTGTGTCTGCAGTTGTGAAGTGCTTCCATAAATCCTGTGTGATACGATGAGGGTTAGCATCAAGACAGCATAAATCCTTCCAAAAGTTCAGTGAGTATAAGATGCCATAATGTACTTGGTAATGTCTTGATCAAGTGGTTATAGCAGTGATATAGTTTTAGGAGACAAAAACATCACTTCCCCATTTTTATCAGCATAAGAGAGAGATGAGAAATGCCAGGAGCGTTGTCAATTATGAGGAGGGCAGCCCCTTCTTTTTTTTTTTTTTTTTTTTTGGAGACAGAGTCACACACTGTTGCCCAGGCTGGAGTGCAGTGCTGCGATTTAGGCTCACAGCAACCTCTTCCACCTGGGTTCAAGCGATTCTCCTGCCTCAGCATCCCGAGTAGCTGGGACTAAAGGCACACACCGCCATGCCCAGCTAATTTTTTGTATTTTAGTAGAGACAGGGTTTCACCATGTTGCTCAGGCTGGTCTTGAACTCCTGAGCTCAGGCAATCTGCCCACCCTAGCCTCCCAAAGTGCTAGGATTACAGGCATGAGTTACCGCGCCCAGCCCAGACCCTTCTTTTCAAGGTATAAATTCACATCAGGAAGGAAGCAATGGTAGAACGAAGTCTTCATGTGTTTTTGTCAGGACATGGGCAGCCAAGTTTTGTTTTTGTTTTAAAGGATCCAGGAATTGTTTACTTAGTAGATGAGACTTTGTTTGATCTTATGCCCTCCTGAATTGCCACATAGCACCAGAGTAAGGTGATCTTTCCAAGCCATGAACCCCAAGGCTTTCTTTGTACTCTTGTGATGAAGGCACCATTGGGCATCCTCTTCCAGAACATGCCCGATTCATTACAATGGAGGACTTGCTCTGGAAGTTAGCCTTTCTTTTTTTATGAGTTTCATGAGCTTTTCTAGGAATGCTGATGTTTCCTTTGCATCAGCCAAGGCCAGTTCTCTTATCTTCTTCAAGTTCTTGAAGCTCTAATATATTGTGTAGCTAGCTAAGCCAGACCTTGCTGTCCTGAAACTCCTTCCTGTAGCTCTTAACAGTCTCTCAGTGATGCTTATAGAGGCTGTCTTTTCACATATCCTTCTGCCGTCAACAGGGGTGTGGTTCTTTGAGGTAACCTCTAGCCACACACTAATGCTTTCTCAGTCTTTATACATATTTTGTCATGAGCCAAAGGAAACATTTTTTTTTCCCATTACCAGGGCAGCTCTAACATTTCTAGAAATTTTGGCTTTCTGCTTTAGTGTGTAGATGTTCTTACCTTAGAGCTCACTTTCCAAAGTGACATGCCACTTTTCAAAAACATCTAATATTTTTATTTTCTCACTGAGAGATCACACTGTTTGCTCCCTGGTAGCTTTTTAGGGATAGCTTTGACCACTCAGTTGCTTTTTAGAATCCATTTTTTCACATAACTTCTTTTTTATTTTTTTACATATGACATCTCAAGGAACTCTGAAAAGAAAGAAGTCTTGTAAAACAACAATAAAGTTGATGGACTTACACTTTCTGATTTCAAAACTTACTGCAAATCTATACTAATATAAACAGTTTGGTACTAGCATAGTGACACAGAAATAGACCAATGCAACAAATATAGCACAGAAACGTGCATTTGGATATAGAGTCCAATAATTTTTGACAGGTGTGCAACAAGCATGAATTGAGGGATTGAATAGTTTTTGCATAGAATGGTGCTGGGTAAAAATGCATATCCATATGCAACACAATAAAGTTTTACCTTTTTTTAATGCTATATACAAAAGTCAGCTTAAAATGGAGTCCTAGATCTAGAAACTCTTAGATGAAAATACAGGGCAAAAGCTTGATGACATCAGATTTTGCAGTTACTTCCTGCGTATGGCACCGAAGGCATGACCCACAAGAGAAACAATAAATTGGATGTTATGGAATTTAAAAACTTTTGGCATCCAAAAGCAATATTAGCAGAGTAAACAGACAACTGATAGAGTGGGAGAAACTATTTCCAAATCATATATGGTAAGAGAGTGCATTGAAGACTCTAGAAAATTCAAGCCAACAACAAAAAATAAACCATGTGTTATGAAATAAACGTGTTTCCATAAAATACCTTTGTTTTAATCTGCTTCTCTATAGTGACAGGATTAGGGAATGGATTCTTTGTGATATAATAAGGATTCGGTTAGATCTTGAGAGTGGAGCCCTAAGAATGAGACTGGTTTCATAATGAAAGTTCCCCGACAGCTTGCTTCACTCACTGCCTTGTGAAGATGTCAGTGCAACTGTCTATGATCCAGGCAACAGGCCCCCAGCAGACACTAAATCTCAGCACCTAAATATGTTACAATTTTGTCTTTTGACACTGGTAAGGGCTCAATGAAGAGAACATGCATAGAGTAAGCTTCCATCTTACTCTGGAATATAAAAAGTCATGTATAAGATATTGGTAGATAGAGGACAGTAAGGGAAATATTGATGAGCTCTCAGAACTGAGGATAGGGCAAGGACAATGTGGCTCAAACCTGTAATTGCAGTGCTTTGGGAGGCAAAGGCAGGAGGATTGCTTTCTCCTGACCAACATGGAGAAACTGCATCTCTACTAAAAATACAAAATTAGCAGGGCATGATGGCGCATGCCTGTAATCCCAGCTACTCAGGAGGCTGAGGCAGGAGAATCGCTTGAACCCGGGAGGCGGAGGTTGCAGTGAGCTGAGATCTCGCCATTGCACTGGAGCCTGGGCAACAAGAGTGAAATTCTGTCTCCAGAAAAAACAAAAAACAAAAAAACCCCACAAACTCATGATGTTTTCCTTCTGAGTTTTGGACTTGCTTGGGAACTGTCACTCTTCCTCGTCTCTTGTTGCTCCCCGTGGGAATAGGAGTGTTTATCTTACCCCTGTCCAATCATTGTATGTTAGAAGCACACAACTGGTTTTTGTTCTAAGGAGTTGGGGACCAACCTGGACAAAATAGAGAGACGTCATCTTACGCACACAAAAATTACCAGGCATGGGGTGGAGCTTGCCTATAGTCCTGACTACTTGGGAGGCTGAGGCAGGAGGATCACTTGAGCCTCGAGTTTGAGACTAGCCTGAACAATATAGTGAGACCTTGTCTTGACCAAAAAAAAAAGAGAGAGAAGAAGAAATTAGCTGGGCGTGCTGTGCACCTGTAGTCCAAGCTGTTTGAGAGGCTGTGGCAGGAGAATTGCCTGAGCCCAGCAGTTTGAGGCTGCAGTGAGCTGTGATTGTGACACTGCACCCCAGCCTGGGTGACAGAGCAAGACCCTGTCTCTAAAAATAAAGTTAGGCCAGGCATGCTGGCTCACACCTGTAATCCCAGCACTTTGGGAGACCGAGGCGGGTAGATCACCTGAGGTTAGGAGTTCTAGACCAGCCTGGCCAACATGGCGAAACCCCATCTCTAGTAAAAATACAAAAAAATTAGCCGGGTGTAGTGGCGCTTGTCTGTAATACCAGCTACTCTGCAAGTTGAGGCAGGAGAATCACTTGAATCAGGAAGGCGGAGGTTTCAGTGAGCCAAGCTTGCACTACTGCACTCCAGCCTGGGCAACAAGAGTGAGACTCTGTCTCAAAAAAAAAAAAAAACCTTCCTGGTTCAAGCAATTCTCCTGCCTCAGTCTGTGGAGTAGCTGGGATTATAGGAAGTGCCACCAGGCCCAGCTAATTTTTTTTGTATTTTTGGTAGAGATGAGGTTTCGCCATGTTGGCCAGGCTGGTCTTGAACTCCTAACCTCAGGTGATCCACCTGCCTCAGTCTCCCAAAGTGCTGAGATTACAGGCATGAGCCACTGTGCCTGGCCAACTTTTATATAATATAATATAAAAAGAATTGAGGATGATGTTATTGCACAATGGAGAAAAGATGGTCCTTCATATACAGTGGTGCAGATCTTGGTGCATTGTGCTACTATTTTGTGGAAAGTAGAGTGAGGAAGTGGTGAAGTTGGATATTGAATTGACAATATTTCTTTCTTTCTTTCTTTCTTTCTTTTTGAAACAGAGTCTCAAAAACCCAGGCTGGAGTGCAGTGGTGCGATCTCAGCTCACTGCAACCTCCGCCTGCCGGGTTCAAGCAATTCTCTTGCCTCAGCCTCCCAAGTAGCTGGGACTACAGGCATGTACCACCATGCCCGGTTAATTTTTTGTATTTTTAGTAGAGACAGGGTTTCACCATGCTGGCCAGGCTGGTCTCGAACTCCTGACCCCTTGATCCACCTGCCTCGGCCTCCCAAAGTGCTGGGATTACAGGCGTGAGACACCATGCCCAGCTGAGTTGACAATATTTCTAAGAAGTGTTCAAAAAGCAACTTGGTTCCTATTGACTGCATATACTGAAATGTGAGGAAAGAGAAGTGGGTGGAGATGAAATTATTAAGCAAGAAGGAACTGAAATGAAAAGATTTGGGAAATTCTCAGTCTATCCATATTGGAAAGATGAAAAAGCATGTTGGGAAGAGAACACTAAAGAGTGTGTCTAAAGACCTTTAATGGCAATAGTAGTATGGTTATGAATCATGGACTTAGCCATCCCAGCAGAAAAACTGTTACTTCAAAGGGGAAGGTCACAAGAAGAAATGAACAAAAGTTGTTGGACTTGTAGGATTTTACAGAAAGGGTCCATAGAGCTATTCAACTATGAATTTGTGATACTGTTAGAGACAAGGGAAGAGGGATCCTGGCAGCTGTTCAGAGGTCAGGAAGGCTGACTCTTGAATATCAACAGTGGGGAACATTTCTGGGTTTCCACAAACAAGATTAGCTGAAGCCAGAAGTGCAGATGCAGTGCCACCCAAAGCTACCTGAGTTTGACCCATGTCTAACACAGTTGCAGGGACAACTGCACATTACTATGCATTGAAGGCAGAGTATTGAGTAAAAAAGGAATTATTCTCTAGGTTTAAAATCTCATGAAGTTACTGGCCGGGCGTGGTGGCTAACGCCTGTAATCCCAGCAATTTGGGAGGCCAAGGTGGGTGGACCACGAGGTCAGGAGTTCAAGACCAGCCTGGCCAACATAGCGAAACCCTGTCTCTACTAAAAAAAAATACAAAAATTAGCCGGGCATGGTGGCAGGCATCTGTAATCCCAGCTACTTTGGAGGCTGACGCAGGAGAATCGCTTGAACCCGGGGGCGGAGGTTGCAGTGAGCTGAGATCGTGCCACTGCACTTCAGCCTGGGCGACAGAGTGAGTCTCTGTCTCAAAAAAAGAAAAAAGTCTCATGAAGTTGACTGGGCACAGTGGCTCATGCCTGTAATCCCAGCACTTTGGGAGGCCAAGGCAGGCGGATCACCTGAGATTGGGAGTTCAAGACTGGACTGATCAATATGGAGAAACTACGTCTCTACTAAAAATACAAAATTAGCCGGGCATGATGGCGCATGCCTGTAATCCCAGCTACTCAGGAGGCTGAGGCAGGAGAATCACTTGAACCCAGGAGGAGGAGGTTGCGGTGAGCCAAGATTGTGCCATTGCACTCCAGCCTGGGCGACAAGAGCAAAACTCTGTCTAAAGAAAAAAAAAACAACTCATGAAGTTTTCCTTCTGGGTTTTGAACTTGCTTGGGAACTGTCACTCTTCCTCTTTTCTTATTGCTCCCCATGAGAATAGGAGTGTTTCTCTTACCCCTGTCCAATCATTATATTTTAGAAGCACACAACTGATTTTTTTTCCGTAAGTTTTCACTGCTGGAAAAGAGTGTTTCTTCAGGATGAACATTACCTTGACTCTCACCAATATCTAGTTTGGGTGATGATAGTGAGATGAGACTTTGATTTTACACTTCAGAGTTAATTCTAGAATGAAGACTTGGTGCTACTGGGATAGAATGAATGTGTTTTGCATGTGAGGACGTAAGTTTCAACAGGGCCGAGAGGAGATACAACGCAATATTATTGAGCTTTTTTTTCCCTGAAATCATATGTTGAAATTCTACTTCCTAATGTATGGAATGAGGAGATGGGATCTCTGGGTGATACTAAGATGAGAAGAGACCATGAAGGTAGGGTCCTTATGAATGAGGTTAAGATGGTAAATGTTATTTTATGTGAATCTTTGCGACTTGAAAAAATAGGAGGGGAAAGCCACAGCAATGCAAAGACTTTCTTGGACCATCAACTTACCAAGCAGCCCTGGGTCACATTCCTCCTTGTCTGCAACACTAAGTTTGTTTATTTTCCTGTGTGCATGGAAGATCTGTTCCTATGCCGTCCCTTTTTCTCTCAGGCAACCTTTAGATTTGATCCCAGGCTTAGGTCAGCTACTGACACACAGCTTTGCTCCCAATCTGAACCATATTCACTTCGGACCCATGTGGTATGCTAACACCTTCCTGTTTATTTGAAGGGGAAGTTAATGTTAATTTCCTCTGCACAACATTCATAAACATAATTGAGGCCGGGCTTGGTGGCTCACGCCTATAATCTCAGCAATTTGGGAGGCCAAGCCGGGTGCATCGCTTGAGTTCAGGAGTTCAAAACCAGCCTGGGTAACATGGTGAAACTCTATCCAAAAAAAAAAAAAAAAAAGGCCAGGCACCATGGCTTGCTCCTGTAATCCCAGCACTTTGAGAGGCTGAGGTGGGCAGATCACAAGGTCAAGAGATTGAGACCATCCTGGACAACATGGTGAAACCCCATCTCTACTAAAAATACAAAAATTAGCTGGACATGGTGGCACGCGCCTGTAGTCCCAGCTACTTGGGAGGCTAAGGCAGGAGAATCACTTGAGCCTGGGGGGTGGAGGCTGCAGTGAGCTGAGATTGTTTCACTGCACTCCAGCCTGGGTAACAGAGTGCGACCCTGTTTCAAAAAAATGAAACAACAAAAAAAACCAACACATAATTGAGCCACTAAAAAGTTTTGTTTCTGACTAAATCTTCCAAAATATGAGAAAAAGTTAAGTAGCACAAACTAAAAATAATAAAGTGGAAAAGATCTTCCTAACTAGAGAAAATTGAGAAAATACAATGCAAAATAAGAGATGGTTAACCTGTAATTCTGTACCTGTGTTAGAGGTTGAAGAAATGGATAGAAAGAGATCATGACACGCACAAGACAGAATTTCCTGATCTTAGTAGTAGAGTCAAGGTTGAAGTGGAAATATGTGATATAACATGGAAATTTCCGTGTTAGATGAATGAGAGAAATCTTCTTCCCATAATGTTGTGGAATAAATGTAGAGTCAATTTTTGTTTGTTTGTTTGTTTTGAGATGGAGTTTCATTCTTGTTGCCCAGGCTGGAGTGCAATGGTGTGATCTCGGCTCACCACAACTGCTGCCTCCTGGGTTCAAGAGATTCTCCTGCCTCAGCCTCCCAAGTAACTGGGATTACAGGCATGTGCCACCATGCCTGGCTAATTTTTTGTATTTTTAGTAGAGATGGGGTCAAGAGATTGAGACCATCTTGTAAATCCATAATGAGGAATAAGGTGAAGAAACACATTTTCCATGTTGGTCAGGCTGGTCTCGAACTCCTGACCTCAGGTGATCGCCTGTCTTGGCCTCCCAAAGTGCTGAGATTATAGGCGTGAGCCACTGTGACCTGGACGAGTCACTTTTTAATTAAGGAAGCACAGTAAATTCTGCTTTCACCCAGTATATCTTTGCAATGTGGGATGATTTATTTTTCGTTACGTTTGTTCTAAGATTTTGTAGTGATTAGTGTTTGTCATGTAAATGGTAGTATATCAAAATTAGGCTCAGTTCTCCAGTAATATATAGTTAAATTCCAGTGATGTGCGCACATATTTATCCTCTGTAGCTGTATTGTATTCTTGCTTTTCTGGGGTACTTTGTGGCATATGTAACAACTCAGTGTTCCACATTCTACAGTATATTCTGATAATTATTACTTTGCCATTGGTAGTCATTAGTTCAGTTTTTATGGTTTATTTATAAATATAATACATGTATGTTATATTTTTCTATGTTGCAGGTCTAACAATCCATTGCTACTTGTTATTTTACACAGTTGCCCTGTAAATCCACAACAAGGAATAAGGTGAAGAAACACATATTCAGTTTGTCGTTTCCACTTATATAGTCTCACATTGTACCCTCTGTTTTTTCCTGTGGATGTTGAGAGACTCAAGAATTTTGGTCTTTTTTTTTTTTGAGTTGGAATCTCGCCCTGTTGCCCCAGGCTGGAGTGCAGTGGCTCAATATCGGCTCACTGCAATCTCCGCCTCCTGGGTTCAAGCGATTCTCCTGCCTCAGCCTCTCAAGTAGCTGAGACTACAGGCATGTGCCGCCACACCTAGCTAATTTTTGTATTTTTTTTTTGTAGAGACAAGGTTTTGCCATGTTGGTCAGGCTGGTCTCAAACTCCTGACCTCTGGTGATCCACCAGCCTCAGCCTCCCAAAGTGCTGAGATTATAGACGTGAGCCACCGCACCTGGCCACTTTGGTCTTGTAGGGCTGGTGTCCAGGAAAAATTCTCTCAATGTTCATATTTTTAAGCCTAGGAAAGTATTTGTTTTGTCTTTCATTTTGACTGTGAACGCTGGTAGATTCTGGTTAAGGTGTGTTTTGGAGCAGAGTATGATGAGGAACTGGGTGAGAGGCTTCCCAGTGAAAGAAGGAACAGAACCTAACAAAAGCAAATATGTCTGTTTCGCTCCAATCACTTATTACAGTAGTCTCTATTACTTAATGTCAAAAAAAGCAATGATCAATATGTTGAAAGGGATGGAGGAAGCAAATATGATGTTCGACCATGATAGCATTAATTGTCTGGGAAACTAAAGACAAAACAACTGGAAAACTATTAACACTGTTGGCCACGTGTGGTGGCTCATGCCTGTAATCCCAGGACTTTGGGAGGCTAAGGTGGATGGGTTGCTTGAGCCCGGTAGTTCAAGACCAACCTGGGCAACATGGCTAAACCTCATCTCTACAAAAAATACAAAAAATTAGCCAGGGCTGGTAGCATATTCCTATAGTCCTAGCTACTCAGAAGGCTGAGGTGGGAAGATTGCTTGAGCCTGGGAAGTTGACGCTGCAGTGAGCCAAGATTGCACCAGTGCACTCTAGCCTGGGTGACAGAATGAGACCCTGTCTTAAAACAAAAAAGCCTAAAAACTATGAACACTTAATGAATTCAGTTTCCTGCTTAGGGAGGAAACATACACTGTGTTCACAGTAACATACACTATTGAATTCAAATCACATAACTTTCCAAGGACTAGGACTAATTCCATGTGCAGCATCTATCTGCAGACAAGTTTAAGAGTTTCCTGGCCAGGTAAGGTGGCTCACACCTGTAATCCCAGCACTTTGGGAGGCTGAGGTGGGTGGATCATGAGGTCAAGAGATTGAGACCAGCCTGGCCAAGATGGTGAAACCCATCTCTACTAAAAATATAAAAATACTTGGGAGGCTGAGGCAGGAGGATCGCTTGAACCTGGGAGGCGGAGGTTGCAGTGAGCCGAGATGGCGCCACTGCACTCTAGCTTGGGCAACAGAGTGAGACTCTGCCTCAAAAAAAAAAAAAAAAAAAAAAGAAAGAAAGAAAGAAAATGTATAACTCTATTATCATTACCAGTGCCTCATTCTTAACATGAATCTACACTATGAATTCCTACTTCTTACTTTCATGCAAAAATTGATGTGAGATATTTTTGCAAGTTTTCTTCACATAAAGGTTTATAAGTTGAATAGTGTTTAATAAAATCAGTTAATAAAATTTTTCTTTACATTTTGTATTCTCTTGAATTCTTGAGTTGCTTAAAGTGTATTTCTGATAGACAAGTAGGTTTAATTGTCTCTTCTTTTATTTTTCTATTTAGAGATAGGGGCTCACTCTGTCACCAGGGTAGAGTGCGGTGGTATGATCATAGCTCACTGCAACCTTGAACCTGAGCTCAAGGCATCCTCCCGCCTCAGCCTTCCAAGTAACTGGAACTAGAGGACACCCTGCCACACCTTGCTAATTTTTTTTAAGAGATGGGAGTCTCACTATGTTGCCCAGGCTGATCTCTAGCTCCTGGCCCCAAGCAGTCCTCCAACCTAAGCCTCTGAAAGCACTGGGGTTGCAAGTGTGAGCCACTGTGTCCAGAAATACGTTTAATTCTTAGATGGTTTAAAATTGCTGTATAACTAAAGAGCTTCTGAAACATGACATTTTGATATTTGTTGTGACTTTACCACTGGCCTCTTGGAGCAAAGAAAACCCTTCTTCTCCATCACTTTCAGCCCATCCCTGAGCAGTATGGGCTGACCAACCAGGAGGACCCGTGTACTTTGGCTGCCTGCTGGTGCACACGCTTCCTTGAATCCGAGGCTGAGCACATTGGTTGCAGTGTGCAAGTGCTACAGCCTCAGCATGTTGCTGACCATGCATGCATCCTCCTGATCAGTTCCCACAAGTGGCCATTTCCACTTCAAGAGCCATGGGCCAGGACATAGCAGTCCTGGGAAGGCAGCCTCACCCTTACCACATCATCTTCTTGAGGATGTCTTACTTGTCTCCTCTCCCAGTTCCAGCCCCAGCCCCTTGCCACCCCCACCTGAGATGTCCTGTTGATTCAAATACCCCAATAGTGAGGAATATGCAATATCCTTATGGCTGGGTTAGGGTAAGAGGGAAAATTGTAAGATGCACTTCTGAAATTTCACAGGGAACTATGGATCTTCAAATTCACCTTCTGGCTCAGCAGGTTAGGGATGGAGTGTGAGAATCTGCTTTTCTTTTCTTTTCTTTTTTCTTTTTCTTTTTCTTTTTTTTTTTTTTTTTTTTTGAGGCAGAGGCTTGCTTTGTCACCAGGCTGCAGTGTAGTGGCATGATCTCAGCTCACTGCAACCTCTGCCTCCTGGGTTCAAGCAATTCTCCTCCCTCAGCCTCCCAAATACCTGGGACTACAGGTGCGTGCCATCACACTCAGCTAATTTTTGTATTTTTTGTAGAGTTGGGGTTTCACCATGTTGGCCAGGATGGTCTTGATCTCTTGACCTCGCGATCCACCGCCTCAGCCTCCCAAGTGCTGGGATTACAGGCATGAGCCACCACGCCCGGCTGAGAGTCTACTTTTCTAACTCGCTCCCATGTGTCATCACATTGGTCCATGGACCACAGTTAGAGTGCTGAGGTAATAAAAGACGTGGTTAGATAGGCAGGCAGGAGACAGATCCCATGGGGCCTTGTGGGCTAGGTTATGGACTTTTATAGGACTTTGAGCAGAGAAGTGATGTTTGGTTTGAAACATCATGATGTTTGTAAGAAGTCTACTCCTGCTGGTGGGCAGAGAATAGATGGTAGAGGGGAGCTGGGAGACCAGCTTAAAAGCCGTAGTTGTAGTTTGAAGAGAGGTTGTGCTGGCCTGGGTTTGGGTAATGTTAGTGGATATAGACCGAAGGTTGTGTATTGAGAAGTCTAGTTATGAACCCAAGCTGTGTTTTTGGAGCCAGGTTCAAGGGTAGGGAAAGGCCCTGTCAAGGGGCCCTATTTAGCAGTTCCGGACATAAACAAAAGATCAGTGGTGATCGTCTTCAGTGCAGTAGAGAAGAGTGTGTGGCTCTAAAATATGATGGTAGAGGGGGTTCTCACACTAGTCTGAGAGGTTAGAAGAGGCTTTCCCAGTGGGACTAATTCTCAAATTGAAAACCTGAAAGTGGCCGGGCACAGTGGCTCACACCTGTTTCCAGCACTTTGGGAGGCCGAGGTGGGCGGATGACCTGAGCTCAGGAGTTAGAGACCAGCCTGACCAACAT
Source organism: Cacajao melanocephalus (assembly GCA_963573385.1). NCBI lineage: Eukaryota > Metazoa > Chordata > Mammalia > Primates > Pitheciidae > Cacajao > Cacajao melanocephalus. The sequence goes on from CAUYLG010039982.1 coordinate 20,065, forward strand.
GGCAAAACCCCATCTCCACTAAAAATATAAAAATTAGCTGGGCATCGTGGTGGGGATTTATAATCCCAGCTACCCAGGAGGCTGACCTCAAGTGATCAAAATACAAAAAATTAGCTGAGTGTGGTGGTGCATGCCTGTAATCCCAGCTACTGGGGAGGCTGAGGCAGGGGAATCTCTTGAACCCAGGAGGCAGAGGTTGCAGTGAGCTGAGATCGCACCACTACACTCCAGCCTGGGTGACAGAGCAAGACTCTGTTTCAAAAAAAAAAAAGAAAAGAAGTATATTTAAAATACATCTTCAAGATGTTGCCTAAGGCGTGGATGCCCAACCCCTGGGCAACAGATTGGTAACAGGTCCATGACCTGTTAAGAACTGGGCCACTCACATTACTGCTTGAACTCTGCCTCCTGTCAGATCAGCAGTAGCATTAGATTCTCATGGGAGCACAAACCCTGTTGTGAACTGCACATGTAAGGGATCTAGGTTGTACGCTCCTTATGAGAATCGAATGCCTGATGATCTGTCACTGTCTCCCATCACCCCCAGATAGGACCATCTAGTTGTAGGAAAATAAGCTCAGGGCTCTCACTGATTCTACATTATGGTGAATTGTATAATTATTTCATTATATATTACAATGTAATAATAATAGAAATAAGGCCGGGTGCGGTGGCTCATGCCTGTAATCCCAGAACTTTGGGAGGCTGAGTCTGGCAGATCACCTGAGGTCAGAAGTTCGAGACCAGCCTGACCAACATGATGAAACCCCGTCTCTATTAAAAATTCAAAAATCAGCTAGGTGTGGTAGCTGGCGCCTGTAATTTCAGCTATACAGGAGGCTGAGGCAGGAGAATTGCTTGAAACCAGGGGGCAAAGGTTGCAGTGAGCTGAGATCATGCCACTGCACTCCAGTCTGGGTGACAGAGCGAGATTCCATCTCAAAAAAAAATAATAATAATAGAAATAAAATGCACAGCCCTGCATGGTGTCTCAAGCCTGTAATCCCAGCACTTTGGGAGGCCGAGGCAGGTGGATCACTTGAGGTCAGGAGTTCAAGACGAGCCTGGCAAACATTGTGAAACTCCATCTCTACTAAAAATACAAAAATTAGCCAGGCATGGGGTGCACACCTGTAAACTCAGCTACTCAGGAGGCTGAGGCAGGCGAATCACTTGAGCCCAGGAGGCGGAGATTGCAGTGAGCCAAGGTGGCGTCACTGCACTCCAGCCTCAACAACAGAGTGAGACTCCATCTCAAAAAAAAAAAAAAAAAAAGAAAAGAAATAAAGTGCAGAATAAATTTAATGCACTTGAATCATCCCAAAACCATATCCCTCCCTGACAGTCTGTGGGAAACTTGTCTTTCATGAAACCAGTCCCTGGTGCCAAAAAGAGACCGCTGTCCTTGGGGCAATGATACCCTTGGAACTGCTAAGTTTAACCACTGGATTTCTTTTCTAGTTTCACAGAGGAATCACCATTACTGACTTTTTTTCATCATGGTAATGTGAACATCTATTTTTGTCTCAAAGTTTTAATATGTATTTAAATCAACACAATACTCGACAACTTGATTGCTGCCGTTTGTAAAAATATACAAAGTCTGTAAGTGAACCTCTGACACCCACTTAGTTTGACTCACTATAGCCTGTTTTAATGCCTGTCTGCAAACAACAAAATATGACATTATTCCAGGAGCAGTTAAAGTGGAGTGAGGAGTGGAGCATCTTACAGAGCAGTGGTTTATTTTTCAGGGAAGGAACAACGTCCTGTAATTTTAGACTGTGTGTGTGTGTGTGTGTGTGTGTATAGTTCCCTAAGGAAATAGTATTATTTCTTCATTAGTTATACTCAGACATCATTTTTTTTTTTTGCTTATTTTCCTAACATGTCCACTTGTCATGGCAGAAAACGATACAGTTTTTACAAGTTGATTAAAGATTTTGCTTTATCTAATGACATCCAATGTTTGGCTCCTTTCTTTTTAGCCATGGGTTCCAGCCTCCACTTCATAATGCTTTTATCCCTGGTACTTTTACTTTATTAAAATATGGGGCAATCCTCATGTTTTCAAATTAAAAGTCAGATGTCTTGTCATTTGATTGAAGAGTTTAATGCACGGGAGTTTGAGACCAGCCTGAGTAACATGACCAAACCCCGGCTCTATAAAAAAATACAAAAAATTAGCTGAGTGTGGTGGTGGGTACCTGTACTCCCAGCTAGCTGGGAGGCTGAAGTGGGAGGAGGATTGCCTGAGCTCCAGAAGTCAAGCTGCAGTGAGCTAAGATCATACCACTGCACTCCAGTCTAGGTGTGGGAATGAGACCCTGTCTCAAAAAAAAAGAGAAAAAAGAAAAAGAAACCACCATCTTCCAGCATAAGATTGTGATAGTTCCACATCCATTTTTATTTTTTTCTGTCCTCCCTAACCTGTCACACTACCTGCTTATTGAGAATATAGACAGATTTTTTTTTTTTTTGAGGTGGAGTTTTGCTCTTGTTGCCCAGGCTGGAGTTCAATGGTGTGATCTCGGCTCACTGCAACCTCTGCCTCCTGAGTTCAAGGAATTCTCCTGCCTCAGCCTCCCGAGTAGCTGGGATTATAAGCATGCACCACCATGCCCGGCTAATTTTGTATTTTTAGTACAGACAGGGTTTCTCCATGTTAGTCAGGCTGGTCTTGAACTCCCAACCTCAGGTGATCCACCACGTCCGGCCTATAGACAGAATATTTTACTCTGACCATCTTTTGTAAAAATACTGGAGGTCTCAGCATGCTCAGGTGTGTTGATTGGAGTCAGACTGTAATTTGTGCATATGAGGGAAACCTGTGAAGGTCAGACTTTGACAAAGACCCATTGGATTGCCTCATGGAGAAAGAGTTGATGAATTTGGCAGTTTATGTAGGTCAGTACCTTAAACTGACTTTAGGTGAGTTTCCTGCTGGTGGAAATGAAGATCTTGAAGGAGAGTGTTTCTACACCCTGGAGAGAAAGGGCATAGTGAACTCCAGTATTAAACCTTTAAGTGTCCCTGTCCTATCAGCAGGTTCTGATCCACTCAGGGCCTCCATTACAGTAGTCAGAGTCTGGCTTTCTGTGAAAGGAAAAGAAAATCTCAGGACCCAAACCTCACTATGCCAGAGGGAAAGTTAAGCTTGGGAAATGAGTCACACAGAAACTTCCTTTTTTGTTCCCAAGCAGATAGTTGCAATGTCTTTTTCTTTTTCTTTTTTTTGAGACATAGTTTTGCTCTGTTACCCAGGATGGAGTGCAGTGGCACAATCTTGGCTCACTGCAACCTCTGCCTCCTGGGTTCAAGCGAATCTCCTGCCTCAGCTTCCTGAGTAACTGGGATTACAGGTGTGCACCACCACACCCAGCTAATTTTTGTATTTTTAGTAGAGATGGGGTTTCGCCATGTTGATCAGGCTGGTCTCGAACTCCTGACCTCATGATCTGCCTGCCTTGGCCTCCCAAAGTACTGGGATTACAGGTGTGAGCCACCATGCCCAGCGATAGCTGTAATTTCACATGCTGACTTTAGTCTTACTTAAAATGTAAATGTGAGCGTGTGATGAATGCAGAAGTGACTCCTCCTCCATGTCTTTCTTTCCACGTGTACAATGTAGATGCACAGAGCACTAATTAGAGCCTCAGAAGAATGTGACCCATTGCCTGCCTCCACCTTTTTTTTTCCTGCCCTCTTTCCCTTCCTGCCCTCTCTTTCCTTTCTAAATATTTAAGTCCCCAAACCCTCTTTGGAAAAAGCACAGGGTGCAGATCCATTGTGACTGTGACTTGTGTTTCTCTTTTCCTGATACATCCTCAGCCTTGTAAAAAGAAACCTCTTAAATCCATTTGAAATCTGCCTCAGTCACTTTTCCATTTATACTCCCAAGCTTGGGAATATATTTATCCACCCAAATGGGGATTTGCTTGTGAAATATAAGTGCTGCAGGCTACTTATCTGACCCAATTCATGTATTTTTTTTCCTTTTTTTTTTTTTTAGATGGAGTTTCTCTCTGTTGCCCAGGCTGGAGTGCAGTGGCACAATCTCGGCTCACTGCAACCTCTGCCTCCCCCAAGTTCAAGTCATTCTCCTGCCTCAGCCTCCTGAGTAGCTGGATTACCGCCACACGCCACCACACCTGGCTAATTTTTGTATTTTGGGTACAGACAAGGTTTCACCATGTTGGACAGGCTGGTTTCGAACTCCTGACCTCATGATTCACCTGCCTTGGCCTCCCAAAGTGCTGGGATTACAGGCATTAGCCACTGTCCCCAGCCTCTTTTCTGATTCTTTATAAGAAATTGCTGCTGTATAATTCCAGTTTTTCTGTGCATTTAACAATTTATTTTATTGTTGGCGTGTTTTTACTTTCAGAGCTGAAAATTGGCAAATTGAGAGACAAGGTGGGAGAAAGGCCTGGCTGTGTTGCCAGCAGCCTCATCCCACGTTTCTGATGCCGGGAGGACATTGGCCCTCCCTGTCACTGGTGGTGAATATCTGGGGTCAGGGTCGCATGGGCAGTAAAAACAATTTACCAAACAGTTGTAGGTAAAGAAAGGCAGGTTTATTCGTGAAAGTAGAAAATACTTTTATTAGTAGAAAGTAGAAAAATATTTTGCAAGGATGCAACAGGCAAGTCAGCAAGAGAAGAGCTGACTGCCAGGAAACAAAGGTGTGCTGGTGATTTTATAGAATGGTGCTTTTGCTGTGAGCTGAAGAGGGCTTGTGCAGTTCTGATAATGCCTGTGCAGTTCTGATAATGCCAAGGTTGCAAACTACTACGGTGGCAACAGTTTGCCATTTTGTTTTCAGTTAACAATGTATGGCTTTTAAAAAAGTATTGTTTGTGCTAATTTGCAATTTCCTATCAGCCGAGGTGTCTGGTGATGGCTGGGCGAGGAAGATTGTGAGTCATTTGCACAGGCAGACTGTGTGTCACGGACCATAAGGAAAGGCAGACTTATAGCTTATCTGCGTTCTCTTTTTGCTTTCCCTGCTCCTGTCAGCCCGACTCCCCCTCCCTGATTAGGACTCTACACTCCCTCCTGCCGCAGTGTGGCCTGCGTGGCCTGGGCTCCACTCCTACTTTGACACCGAGGGATGGCTGCACTGGACAAGCGGTCTGGAATTCCCTCCACGCATTTGTGAGTCCCTGTCCAGGAGGAAGAAGCAGAAAGGGACCATTGCGTCCAGAAAGGAAATTCGGCTTCAATACAAAGGTCCCCTGGGAGGGGTCAGGTCACAACGCAGGGAGGAAGCCACATCCCTGCACTCCAGTTCCCGGTTCTAGGACCTGCCCATGTGAGTTCTACAGCAGCCTTTGTCCCGCTGGAACTTGGCTGTGGGAGGCGGAGAGAGGGCTCGGGACTCGGGACGCCGCGGAAGCCTGGAAGTGAGAATGCAGGGCCAAGCCTCCCTAGGCTGCGGGGAGGGGCTGGCCGGAACCGGCTGTGACGGGATCCGGGCCGCCCCGCAGGCGACTCCCGGGTCTGCAGACCTGAGTCCCCCTGCTCACCTCCCTGCGAGGCGACCTCAGCCCTCTCTAAGCAGCTCCGCGCCAGCAGCCCCGCGTCTCCCCAGATTGTGTGGCTGTAACTCACACGGATTCGCGGCCCGAGCCACAGCGCCCAGAGGCCGACGGCTGCAGCAGAAACAGTTTAATAGGGGGAGAGAGGAGGACACCCCAGATCTGCCCTCCTGAGAGGTTTGGGGATGGGGTGTTTAGGGGTCTGGACGGGGGCGGTTGGGGTGTGGGGTCGCTGGTTGGTGAGGAAGTGAGGGGTGAATCCTGGGTCGGGAGGTGAAGAACCGCATTCTCCTGCTGAGTGGGTTCCCTCGTGGGGTCTTCAGCCTGCTTGGCGCCAGCCTTTCCGCTGGAATTCAGGATCTAAGAAAGAACTCAGATGACTCTTGAGTAACTCTGAGATCTTATCTCCAGGCACAGTGGGGAAGCCGGCAGTCAGCGTCTGCTGTGACCTGACTCTCAGGGAGGCGGCCCCGTGAGGCGGCGGGGCTAAGGGCACCTGGTTAATATCAGCTGCAATCTCGCCTCCAGCCTGGCTCACAGTTCCTGTGAACCCGGTGAGGACACTGCACGGTGACGACAGGAGGGTCACCAGGAAGAATCCAGACTCGTGTGTGGGGTTTGTGTGTGGGAGGAGCTGTGGTCTCTGTGGTCCT
>CAUYLG010039983.1:0-72525 GCA_963573385.1 Cacajao melanocephalus
AGCACCCAAGGGTGGCTGACCAAGACTGCAGAGTCAGCTCCATCTTCAGGTTCATTCAACCCCCTGGCATTTAACCACCAGCGTCCAGTGGTCCCCGAGGAATCCCTTCCTAGCCTCCTGACATAAGTCTGCTGGAAAGAATACCCAAACAAACAAGTGATAAATAAAATAAATCAACTCAATGCAGACACATCCTTATTTGACAAGGTCAGTGATAGAGCCTTGAGGCACAGCTTTCTGCTGGAAGAAAGCTGTCCCTAAAGCCCTACCTGCAGGCCACTCTTTGTCACAACACAGTGTAACAATGTTAGGAGCAGGGACAGAGGCCCTGGGTCCAGCACACCAGGGCTCGAAGCCCTGCCCTGCTAAGGGTGTTCTGTGTGAGCTGGGCATGTCTTTTCTAGAAAATTGAGATGACAGGACCTACTCAGAGGGCAAATAGCCAGGTGTGGGAGTGCCCACAAAGGGCCTGGCCTGTGGAGGGACTTGGTTCAGGGAAGTCATTGCCTCTGCTTCCCCATCTCGGGGTGTTTATGCTCCGGGTGAACACGGCCGAAGCTCAGAGGGCACAGATGGCTCAGGTCTGAGCGGCTTATCTCTTAACAAAGCTCCCTTCTAATCCGATTTTCACAGCAAGGTGAGAAGCCCCATTGCTGCACCCTCCACAGCCACAGAAGAGAACACCTGGCCCCCTCTGGGCTGATGGGCAGAGGTTCCCTGGCCCAGGGCTCTGGGGACAGTGGTACCCAGGGTAAGTCAGAGTCCTTGTTTTGTCACAGACCAGACTTTTCACATCCCTTCCATACGTCCCACTCCCAGGCTCAGTTCCCAGGCTCTGCAGTGCTGTGTTCACCGCGGGCATAAACACCCCTTCAGAATGGGGCAGGAGAGGTGGGGACCTCCCTGAACCCAGCCCCTCTGTGCTCCAGGCCTTTTTCCGCACTTCACATCTGCCTGCTTGCCCTCTGAGTAGGTCCTCTAATCTCCATGTTCATCCGTCCCAGGGTAGCCATTGTCAGGCCCTGAGCTGGATTCTGAGGCTTATGAACAACTATGGTCCCTGGTGTCTGAGAGGCAATCATTTCTCTACAAAGTTGTGGGCACCCAGGCAAGATCAGAGGGCTGAGGGCTGGGGCTGCAGGAGAGGGGTGGAAGAAGAGGAGGGAATAAAAAGGCTGCTCAAACTCAGCAGAAGAGGCCAGCCAGAAAAGGGGTGCAGGGTGTGTGTGTGTGTGTGTGTGTGTATGTGTGTGGTGTGCAGAGGGGTGTGGAGGATGTGGGAGGGGTAGGGGCAGTTTGCGGTGTATGTGGTGAATGGTGTGTGTGTATCGTGTGTAATGTGTGCGTAATGTGTGTGTGTGTGTGGGATTTGTGCATGTGTATATGTGATGTGTGTATGATATGTGTGTATGGTGGGTGATGTGTGTGTGAGGGTATGGGCTTTGTCTGTGGTGTGTGTACGATATGTATGTCTGTAGTGTGTGCGTAGTTTATACAGTGTGTGTGATATATGGTGTGAATGTGTGGTGGATGGTGGATGTGTGGTTTGTGGTATGTATGGTATGTGTGCATGTGGCATGTGTGATGTGTGGTGTATGTGTATAGTGTGTTGTGTGTTGTGTGTGTTGTGTGTGATATGTAGTGTGTGGTTGTATGTGTGGTGTGTGTTTGTGATGTGTATGGTATGTGGTGTGTGTGTGTGATGAATTCGTGTGGTGTGTGGTTTGTGTGCATGGTATCTGATTGTGTGTGTGTGGTGTGCATGATGCATGCGTGTGTTGGGGCATGTGGTATGTGTGTGTGTTTGTGTGATGTATGTGGTGTATGGTGAACGTGTAGTTTGAGGATATTGTTTGTGGTATATGGTCTGTGTGTGTGTGTGGCATGTGTGATGTGTGGTGTGTGGTATGTGGTGTGTGTGGTGTATGTGTGTTGTGTGTTGTGTTGTGTGTGTGAGGCATGTGTGTGGTGTGAGGAGTGTGATATGTGGTGTATGGTTGTGTGTATGCTGTGTGTGATGTGTGTGGCGTGTATGGTGTATGTGTGATGCATTTGCATGGTGTGTGGTTTGTGTGTGTGGTGTCTGTGTGATTGTGTGTGTGCATGTTGGAGTGTGTGGTGAGGGATGTGTGTGTGTGTGTGTGTGTGTGTGTGTGTGTATGTGTGTTTTGGGGTGAAGTAAGGATGCAGAAAGGGCCAGGCAGGAAACGTGAGTGTTAGAGAAGTCAGCAACTGGACAGGAGCATCAGGACAAAAGGGATACAGAGGATTCAGTGGGGGCTATGGAAAGTCCTGGAAAGCCCTCAGTGTTTGGGGTTTATCTTGAGAGCAATGAAGACCCAGAGATTCAGTAAGCAGGAGAGAATGCCATGAGAAAGGGCCGTTAAGAGACAGAAGGGAGCCGAGGCAGGGGTGGCAGGTGCGGCACCAAGGGCCAGGGTTGCGGCGTTCAGAACAGCAGTGGAGAGGCCTTGGAGATGTATTAGCTGGGGAGCTAACACGTCTACAGTGGCTGCTCCGTGCTGTGTCAGACCCTCACCAAGAACTCCTTTGGCAAGGTGGATCACCTACCAGCAATGCAAGAGCTGGCCATTTCTGTGTCTTTCTCTTCTTCCTTCATTCTTCTCCACTCCAACCCCCCATAAATGGTAAAGAAATAAACCACACACAAAATAAATATGTGTGCTGGAGAGGCAACCAAAAGGAAGAATCAAAGGCCACGTGCTCCACTGATCACTGAGCTTACCTCCTCTTGGGAACCATGGAGAGGAAAGGGGAACATGAGTTCTGGAAGCCTCGGCCTCTGTGAGGGGTGCAGGTGAGGAAGACCAGATATTTGATACATACGAATAAAAGGAAGACACAGCCTTGCTTGTGGGAAAGAAGGAGAACCTTCTCTGAGGGCCAGGATTGCAGGGTCACAGCGAAATGGTGCTGAGAAGAGGCTGGGCTTGGGCTATATGGGCAGTATGGGCAGTGACCCCAAGATCCCAAGAGGCCCTTAAGGGACACCAGCCCCTCAAAACAGCCTAGATCAAAGGTAAGAACATAAAAGGAGCAGAGAACCCTGCACCTGCTCCGGCCCAGCCTGTCCCATCTGTCCTTCTGAGGAGGGAGGGAAAGCCTGAGACAGGTTCCCAGGCCAACAGAGATGCTCATGTAGAGGTAGAGGTCTGTGGCTCCTTGGGAGCAGGTGCTGCTTCCCTTAAAACTGCCAAAAAATGTCCTACCTACTCGCACTGACCACCTTCAACACTTGCAACATACACTTTTAAACTTTCTCAGCAATCGCTTGAACCCAGGAGGCAGAAGTTGCGGTGAGCTGAGATTGCACCAGTGCACTCCAGCCTGGGCGACAGAGCAACACTCCATCTCAAAAAATGCTAATAATAAGAAATAAAAATAAATAAATAAGTAAAATAAATTTTCTCATCAGTGGAAGAATTTCGCTCTCAAAGGGAGGTTGAGACTAAGGGAAAGTCTTGAGAATAACACTTTTCCAGCTTGGGGAGAAAATCCCAACATCTGGAAGTGACTTTAAAATAATAAAACTGGAATTCTTATGTTGCCCTAATTGACTCTTGAAGAATCTAGACCAGTTGCAGATTACAGTAGCATCCATAGAGGAAGTGTACAGTCTCCATGGCAACTAAAGGAGTCCATACTCCCTGAAAGGGCGGGACACCGGTGTAATTAATAGAGCATGTGCTTCAAAAACAGATCTGGGCTCATATGATGGCTCTGTCATACACCCGCTTTGTGACATTGGGGAGGTCAGATAAACTCTCAGAGCTTCAGGTTCCCCATTTATAGAATGAAGCTAAGACTGCCTATCACACTTCTAAGCTCATCTCTGGGCAAATGGCCCATGATAAACCACCTTCTGGAACCCTGCAGGAACCCTACCCTGGCTGGTTAATGCTCACACAGTGACTCCCCTTATCAACTCTGCAGCATTTTCCTGCTTTGGGAGCATGGGTGTGTCCAGGGCTCAAGTCTGATCTCCCCAGCCATGGCTGGACCTTGCCCATTTACTAGGAGCCTGGTAACATGTAGTTAGCTCTAGAAGCAATGAGCAGACGCATGCTATCAACAGCTCCATCTCAGGAAAAGGTCTTTGGCACTCATCTGCTTTTTAACCTCAGTTAAACTACACTGCCCCTCAGGACATGCAAAGTTCAACCAGAATGTGGAGGAGGGTGTCAAATTATAAGATATCCACTCTGAGAAGTCTCTTTCCACATTAAATGCAAGAATTTCAACTCAATGTTTAAATATGCTGTGAACGTAAACATTTATATATGTGCCATACTCTCCACCACTCCCTACTGCCTTTCACCCAGCCATTTCACACATTTCCATTTTCAGTTTATACCCCTGCCTGGTTCAGCAGACATTTTCAGTTTATACCCCTGGCTGTTCCACTCTGCCAATATATGGATGGACAGATAAGGAGCATGACAAAGGCCACAACAAGGAACCAAGTCTTCTGACATTGTCAGAAGCCTCTTTATTCATTCATTCAATATTCCTCTATTTGGCTGGGTGTGGTGGCTCATCCCTGTAATCCCAGCACTTTGGGAGGCTGAGGTGGGTGGATCACCTGAGGTTAGTAGTTCAAGATCAGCCTGGCCAACATGGCGAAACCCCATCTCTACTAAAAATACAAAAAAAATTAGCCGGGCATAGTAGCGCACAGTTACTCGGGAGGCTGAAACAGGAGAATCTCTTGAACACGGGAGGCAGAGGTTGCAGTGAGCAGAGATCACACCACTGCACTCCAGCCTGGGCACATATATATACTCCTCTATTCATTCAGCTAGTCAACAATTACCCATTGAGAAGCTATTTTGTGCCAGGCCCTATGCTAAAGCAAACTATGAATGAAACAGCCTCTTCCCGTTGCATGGCCTTCTAGGGGAGACACACAAGCAGACACACAAAAGTCTTTTTTTTTTTTTTTTTGAGACAAGGTCTCACTGCCCTCACTCTGGAGTGCAGGGGTGCAACCATGGCTCATTGCAGCCTCAACCTCTCAGGCTCAAGCAATCTTCGTCTTCTTTTTTTTTTTTAAGATGGGCTTTCACCATGATGGCCAGGCTGGTCTTGAACTCCTGACCTCAGGTGATCCACCCACCTCAGCCTCCCAAAGTGCTAGGATTACAGGCGTAAGACACCACGCCCGGGGTCAAGCAATCTTCTACCTCAGCCTCCCGAGTAGCTGGGACTACAGGTGTATGCCATCACACCCAGCTAATTTTTATTTTTCTTTTTTCTTTTCTTTTCTTTTTTTTTTTTTTTTTTTCTTCCAGAGACAGGTTTTCATCATGTTGCTCAGGCTGATCTTAAACTCCCAGGTTCAAGTGATCTTCTCACCTCAGCCTCCTAAAGTGTTGGGATTACAAGTATGAGCCACTGAGTCAGACCTACTAAAGTCTTTTAAAGGCTCTGTTGAGGTTCCAAGTAGGGAGCAGTTCTGCCTGGAGGCAGAGGTATGCTGGGAAAAAGAATCATCTGGAAAGAGAGAGCTCCTTCGATGTGTTTCTCTACTCAGGCTCAGCCATGGGGCAGGCTGAGAAAGCAAAGGAGAATACTGTGGGGTAGAAACACGCTCTGCCCACCTGTGAGAATGCCCATACAAACCAAGAGTCAGGGCCAGTGGGCAAAATGGTTACTGGGACCACTAACGTGTTAGATGGGTACAAGGAAACAGGTGGCACCACAGTGTCCCTCAGTTAAAGAGATAGGCAAGGCCTCAGGCAGATAGGAAAAGGACCCCATCGTCATGTCAGAGGAAACTGAGGCAGCCACTCTGCACCTGGCCTGGGCACAGCAAGGGGGCAAGGGAAGACACATGTCACAGTAGGTGGGGATCCAGGCTCCCCAGGTACCCTGAGCCAGCCCACAGCTGAGCTACTAACCTCAGAGGCCACTGCTGCAGGGAAGGACTCCCAATTTCCACCCGGGGGGGGGACATCCTAGCCTAGACCTGCAGAGGAGAGTCTTCAGGACCTCACCTGGGCTGGGACAGTACATGATGGAATTGTCTCCAGAGAGGGTATATCCAGTATACAGTTGACACATCCAGACCGACTCAGATCCCCTAACCCTGTGCCGTCAGGCTCAGTACCAAACTCTGACTTTCCAGGACTTTCCTGTCATGAGCAGTCATTTTGTTGAAACTCTGGACAGAGCAGCTTGGGATGCCAACACGCCAGGACAGAGGTCAGTCTGCTAAACGGTTGCACCCTCCTTGTCTCAGACTGCTGGGGCAGAAGCAGGGCACTAGGGACCTGTTCCACTATCTACCTGACCTGGCTCCCTCCTCATACTGTTAGGAAGTGAGCCTGAATCGCAGGCACCTGCTGCTCACTGCGTCCTCAGTACCACCTGGCCCAACTGCTGTCAGTGCAGGTATGCACTTGTATCTACGTGTGGAGATAAGATGTGAATGGATTCACACATTGTTGGATACGTGTGTATGTGTGTACAAATAGGGCTATAACATGTGTGTATGTTTGTGGGCAGCTGTATGAATTTGTGTCTATGTATGTGGGCAAGGGGCTGTGGGTTGGCACACTCAGGTAGATCAGATAAAGGCAAAGATATGGATGTGCACATAAGCCTGTGTTGGAGTGTTGGCAGACTGAGTTAGACACATGCATGCCCAGGCTAACAGCTGACGCGAGAGTTCTCGCTTATCAATAGCTGGAGCAGCTGCCATAAATCCACCAGAGGAAGAGCTGTCAGAAACTGACTTTAAGATGACACTACGTGCTACTGCACTGCAGGTACCACGGCAGGGAGGCCCCAGGAGACAGGGAGCTCACCACCCTTCAGGGGTGACGGGCGTTTGGAAGACGGGGTGACTGGTGGGCCTGAGGCTGCCCAGGCTCTATAGGTGAGGGCCAAGTCCCATGTCTCATGGCAGATGAGCCCTTCCGAGCCTTGACAAACCAAGACCTTCCACACAACAAAGTCAAGATCAGGGTTCATGGTGTGAACCACCATAAAGAGCTGCTGTTTTCCCAGGTCCCTAGGAGATTTTTGAGGACAGGGTTGTATCTAGGGTCACCATCAAATACCAGGTTACCCAAGGCTTTGCTGGTTTTAGCATTGAAAGTCCTGCATCCCTGGAAACCCCTCAGTCCCAGGCAAACTTGGGTAGCTGGTCACATTAGCACATCTGAACCCGATACAATGGAAGGAAGCAGCGGGAGTTGGAATGGGGGGCATGGAGAGTCTTTCTCAGAAAAAGAATAGAAGTCAGATGTAATGGTGCTACCTGTATTCCCAGCTACTCAGGAGGCTGAGGCAGCAGAGTCTTTTGATCCCAGGAATTCAGGGCCAGCCTGGGCAACATAATAACACCCAATCTCTAAAAAGAAAGAAGAAAATACAAAGTAAAATGCAAAACTGGGGCTTTGGAAGGAATGTGTAATGTGTGAGTGAGAGATCCAGAAGCTGAAGCTTCAGTAGCTTCAAGATCATCTACTCCTGCCACAAAAAGGGTTTGAATAGGCCAGGTGCGGTGGCTCATCCCTGTAATCCCAACACTTTGGGAGGCTGAGGTGGGTGGATCACCTGAGGTCAGGAGTTCGAGACCAGCCTGGCCAACATGATGAAACCTTGTCTCTACTAAAAAAAAAACACACACACACACACAAAAATTTGCTGAGCATGGTGGTGCACACCTGTAATGCCAGCTACCTGGGAGGCTGAGGCAGGATAATCACTTGAACCCAGGAGATGGAGGTTGCAGTGAGCCGAGATCACATCATTGCACTCCAGCCTGGGTGACTGAGTGAGCCTTCAACTCAAAAAAAAAAGAGTTTGAACCTTGTTTGGAGCCAGCCCAAACTGTATGTGAATCCAAGCTCTGCTCCTCAAAGGCGATAAGTCACTTGCTTAGGTTCACACAGCCAATAAGGACATCTGCTTCTTCTGCAAAGCAGAGACAATCACACTGGGAGAGAGACACAGGTCAAATAAGACAATATGGGTGAATACCTGTCAGTGCACGTCCAACACACGGCAAGCATGCTGCTCCTTCCCCTTCCCTCTCCAGTGCATGGCTGTTGACTGAGGGAACTGAGGAGAGAGAAATCAACAGCCCTAGAACGCTCTTGGTGAGGAGCAGGGCTAACAAGACCCAGGGAGAGCTGGCTCTTCTCAGCACACTAAGACATCTGCTCCAGGAAACCTTGGCTCTGCCTCTGGCTCCCAGGAAATCCACAGCAAGCCTCAGTCTCCGCATCCCTATATGGTACTTGCAGAATGCTTGCCTTAGCTTTGTCTCAGCATTTTGTGAAGCAGAGATTCAGAAATGTCTGTGTAATTTAAAGCGTGTCTTCTCAGCAAAAGAGCCAAGCCCGAGGATACTCAACAAGAAGGGTTTCGGCCAGTTAGGCCTGAAAACTGCTGCACATTCTAAGACCACGGATTCATCTTCTCTGCAAACCCTTGACCCTTGTTCACAGTAGATCAGGGAGGGCTAGACCAGGGGATTGAGGGATGCTGTGTTCCCTCAGAGGGATGGGCTGTGGGGAAATGCTGAGACCTCAGCTGTGAGGACCTCTCCTGGGAGCACACAGTGGGGTATCCTCTATCTGAGAACACATCCGCCCAAGGACATCCTGGGAAGTGACCTGGCTTGGGCTTGAACCGACCACCCGGTGCCCCCCATAAATAGCCCGACCAGGAGAAGGATGACAGGCTGCATTTCCAAGCATGCTCCAGTGTCAGAACAGGAGAATGAGGGTCTGGCCCAGGGAGCTTTACCAGCAACCAAAAACGTTCTTGCGCTTACCTGTGTCTCCAACTTATCAGCATCCAGGACTCCAATAGCAGTGCCTTGTTTTGTGTAAATATCCTCTAGGGATGAGAGCTCAGGCTTCCCGGGCGATTCAGATCTATGTCAGCCAGCTCTGTGCAAGACTGTCCTAAGATGGGGCTTAACTTTGTCTGCCTGCAAGCCCTTCACTCTTCCTTGGAAGGTTTGAAGAGTGGGTCAGCTGCTCCATCATGGTCCCAGACTGGGCACTGACTGGGGATGGGGAGCAGAACTGCCTCTCACCCTGGTGGAGACTTGAGGGTCCTCCCTGCTGCCCACCACACAGATCAGACCCTTTGGGAGAGCTGGTCCATCCTCGGAGACAGGGCAGGAACGGGTTGAGATCACAGAGAGGGAGTCCTGATAACCCCTCACCATCTGCTGCCCACCCATCACCCTTTTTCTTAGCTTTTGGTCTCACGCGGCACACGGGACCCGCTTAGACTGCTAAGGCAAGGCCCTCCGGCCTCTCCACTAACTTTTCTTCAGGAACGCTTAGTTCAGAGAGTACGGCTAAGCCACTGAAAGTCACAGGAAGTTCAGGAGGAAAAAAAAACTCCTTCGAAGGCCGAGCCCCACCAGGACTTAGGGACCCTGGGAAAGCCCAATTTTCCAGCGCTCTCCTCAGGACCACTTGTGGGAAAGACACTCCGCTCCTCAACAGTGTCCTGTCGGGGACCCGGGGCCGCCGGGCAAAGGGGCCGTCGTGGGCGGGGAGTCCTCTGGTCACGCCCTCCTGCCCCCGCCCGCGGCTGAGAGCTGGTCCCTCCGCTCTGCGCAGCTAATTGGTCTCGTCAGGGCAGGAGCGGATCCGAGCCGTGTCATCCTCTTAGCGCCCTCGCGCCACCCGCCGCTCCCGCCCCGCGCCCCCTCCCGCCGCAGCTGCCGCCGCCGCTACCCCCATTGTCGTCTCTGCACTCCCCGCGGGCCCAGGGCATGCTCCGCGCCCCAGCGCCGGGCCTCGGCGGCGGCAGGCGACACTCCGCGCCAGCGGAGACATGAGGCGCGGCTGGTGGGCCGCCCTGGCCCTGGGGCTGCTGCGCCTCTGCCTTGGTGAGTGGCCGCTGGGCCCCGCCGGCCGCGTGGACGGCGAAGGGGGTGGGCGCCGGCGCCACCCAGGTGGCCACAGGGACATGGTCCTGGACCACTTACAGAATGAGACTCGGGCTGGTGGACGGGAGCGGGGAAGTCCTTCCATCAGCCTGGCCCATTCGGTAGTGGGTAGTGGGGTAGCGGAGCAGTGGGGCGCTCCGGGGCGCTTCTCCAGAGCTGGCGTCCTAGAGCCCCGGGGTTTGGCGTCCGGACCCCCGCAGCTTTGCACTTGGTCGGAAGCAGAGCTGGAGGCTTGGTGGCAGCTCCGATGCTGCGTGGGGCAGGGGATAGTGCCCTGGCTCGCGGCGTGACCTTGGCTGGGGCACTACCCGTCTCTGAGCGCAGGTGCAATCTGCCCATTGATGAAGGCGGGGTTGGGTTGCTACCTGGGTTCTCAGCGCCCACATGCTACGTGTCCCTGACAAGCCCGAGACCACTGGAGGTGGAGTGGGGAGTGAGGGGCATCCTCTGGGCGGCGCCCCATCCTCAGTGCACTTGAATTGGGGAGACGGAGTGCCCTCCTGCCCAGGAGCGGGGCCTGAGGAGGGACTGCGCTGGTGCTAAGCTCCCTCCTGGTGTCTGGGTGTCCGTCTGTTCTGTGTTCTCCCAGCCCAGGCCAACTTCGCCCCGCACTTCTTCGACAATGGTGTCGGCAGCACCAACGGAAACATGGCTCTGTTCAGCCTCCCAGAGGACACCCCTGTAGGTGAGTAGCCCTGGCACTGGCTCCCGATAGGTCTTCCTGAGGGGTGGCTCGCGTTCCCCTGGACTCAGGGACCAAACCTGTGATTCAACCAGAGCCTGTATACGCGGCCAGTGCCAGGCTGCCTGGCGCGCCCGGGGGATCCCTGTTTCCTCTCCGAATTTCCCCGGGCAATGGCAGGAAAGAAGGTCATCGCTGCCATGGCGACTTAAGCCTGGCCAGTCCTGGAGACCAGGGCTCCTGCCCAGAGACAGGGTGGCCCCTTGAGGCAGACAGCTGTAGGAAGCAGGCGATAAGGTGCTGCCGGTTATGGCTGTGTGACCTTGAGCAAATGTATTCACCTCCCTGAGCCCCAGGTATCTAGGCTTTAAAACAGCCTAAGAACATCCAACTTGCTGAGATATGAAGAGAGAGGGGAGGAGAAAGGAGAGATTTCACACTCCCTCTCCCTCACTTTGTGGGCACTGGGATCTCCGGGAAAGGAGGAGCAGGGTAAAACAGGCACTTGGTTCAGAAATCTCTGCAGAACCCGGTCCAGGCATCGGGGACAATGCTGCACTGTGGGTCACCCCTCCTGCCTTAATGGCTGTTCCCATTTCCCCTTCCCTTTACCCAGGATCCCCTCAATCTTGGATCCTGAGAAAGGAGTTATTACCAGGCAGAGCAGAACACAGGCACTACAGTTAGGCACGGAAGACCTGCACCTGCTCTGTAACCAGTGTTATAGATTACAATCTGGAAAGTGCCTGATCATCACATCTAACTGCTGTGAAGAATAGAGATACCAAGTGAGAAGCAGCCAGCAGGGATGAGCCCAGTTCAGGGCGGTACCTTTGGCACTGAGTTGAATAGTCACTTTATAAGCAGCTGAATCCTTGGTCCTAAGCAGCTGCCACTTTTAGGAAAAGTTGGGTCTCAGATTCTATGTCTCTCCACTGTGCCTCCTTGCAGGCTCTCACGTATACACCCTGAACGGGACAGACCCTGAGGGAGACCCCATCTCCTACCACATCAGCTTTGACCCCAGCGCTAGAAGCGTCTTTTCTGTTGACCCCACTTTTGGAAACATCACTCTGGTTGAAGAACTGGACAGAGAGGTATGGGGAGGTGTGGGGAGTCCTGAGGGGCATCTGCCTGCAGACAGACCTTGGTGGGCTGAAGTTCCCCTAGAGCACATTGCTTAGAACCTCTCTGCAGAGTAGGGGATGAGGGGCACAGCCGGGCACATCCACTCTGTGGGATCCCTGGGCCACTTCCCATCAGCAGAGTGGGTTTTACTCTCATGTTCCTCGTTCACACAGAGAGAACAGTGGGCTCCTTTGATGAGCACCTGCCAGCCCTGCTCATCTTTTAAGCATGTTCCATTAAAAATAAATCTGTTTACACTTTGAGGTTTCTGAAAGAACCTCACAAAGTGACTTTTCAAGCCTGTCCTTGGAGAGGTGCTATGAACCACAGGAACTCAGAGCAGGTCAGGGCTGGAAAGGCTGGTTGGGAGTGAGTCTGAGTTTGGTAGGGCTCCTCCACTGTACCCCCTTGGGAACTTGCAGGCATGGGCTTTTTCAGATTACACACCAACCTGGCGTGCGGCTAACTGGACCTCAGCTGTGAGGATGATGCCAGCTCTGGTGACAGCATCCACTAGCTGTAGGACAGCGTAGAGAAAGGAAAGGGAGGTCTCAGGGACTGCTGGGGGACACAGCAGTGGAGCCCAACTGCACTGCCAGTACCCCACCCCCTGGCACCCATGGGATCTGGCGACCTCTGATACTCTTCCCCATTGAGGTCTCACCATATCCTGGGGAGCACTGAGACACCATGGATGTGAGCCTCAGCAGAGCCCTGGATTGTGGAGAGGTGTGGAGAGAGAAGGGGAGAAAAAGGAAAAGAAAGAGGAAAAGTCTTCATGGGACCTTGAGCACACTAAGGTCGGCGTCTCTCCTCACTGTGGCAGGAGAGTATTTTCTGTTGGAGCCCCAACAGATCCTCTGGGTCTCTGGGTTTATAAGAACTCCGGAGACAAAAGTCCCAAAACAAGGTCTCTAGCATGGGGGGAGGGGGGCAGCTTTCTACTCTGCCAGGCATGCTGCCACCACCCACCCTGCTCCAGGGATCTGTTGGCACGCCCAGGCCTCCTCTGATGGGTCTGTGGGGCAGGGAGAGCTCCACCCAGCCATGGGGGTCCCATGGCGTGTCAGACTCCTGTTCACTCACTCAGTCCCTTTGCTTCACAGAGGGAGGATGAGATTGAAGCCATCATCAGCATTTCTGACGGCCTGAATCTGGTGAGTGCACGCCCAAGGCAGTCTCTGGCAGTCTGCAGTATTCGGGCCTGAGAAGGGTGAGGCTGGCAGGATTCCCCCCCCCAGCTTTCATGGGGCTCTTCTGTAAGTTTAAGCCAGGGCCCAGCAAGACCTGCCCAAAGGGCCCACAGGAGAGGGCTGCAGCAAGGCCAGAGGGGAAGGAAGGAAAAGAAGGAATGGAGAGATCCGGCTGTCTGAGCTGAGCTTCTAATGCGTCTAACCCACATTCCACAGCATCCCCATCTGCCTCTCCCACCTGGGTCTTGGCCTCCTGCTCAGTTCCCTGAGCTGAACACCTGGGCACCCCACAGCAACTACTTTCTCTCTTCAGCCTCTGAAGTTGTCACTATGGGACAGTCAGATCTGCCCACTCTGAGGCTCAGAAAGTGCTAACAGCTGGCCTCTGCCACTGGCAGGATGAAAACCAAGCTTCAGTCTGGCGTTCCAGGCCTCCCCGTTGGGCACCATCTGCCTCGCTGCCTTTTCTCCCACATCCACCCCACCCAGACCATAATCTAGACATAAATCTACTTCCGTCCTCTCAGCTTACCATGCATGTCACTCCTCTTTGCCTTTGCACAATGCAGCCTCTTCATCCTGGCATACCTTTCTACCTCTTTCCTTCTGGCAAACCTCCCTCAGGGATTAATTCTCACTCCTCTGAGAAGCCTCCTTGCTCTCCGCCACCACAGCCGGGGCACTTCCAACCCTAATGGATGCATTTACACCGGCCATGTGTGTGTGCTGGTGCAGTGCAGGGCCCCGCCCCCGGTGTCTGACATACTACTGCTATCACCTTGAGGAGATCACAACATGTTTTTAAATATGCTGATCTTTGCCCTGATAGCCCAGCCACTATGACAACTGCAAAATAACACACCATCAGACTGTCTTCTGTCTCCAGGATGAAACACAGTGCTCGGCACTAAGAGACTGCTTAATGTTTGTTGAATGAATGCAAAAAAGAAGGAAGGGAGGGAGAGAGAGAGAGGAGGGATGGGAAGAGACTCGTACCTTGGAGCGTTAGAGGTTGCTATCCATTCAGCCCTCAGAAGGTCTCACTGCATTGGCTCTTGATCCCTCTGCCCCTTCTCAGGTGGCTGAAAAAGTTGTGATCCTGGTGACTGATGCCAACGACGAGGCGCCCAGGTTCATTCAGGAGCCTTATGTCATCCTGGTTCCCGAGGTGAGTGAGGAGCCACTAGAGGGGCCACATGTCCCACCCAGGACCATAGCTTACCCCTGGGGCTGCCCTGTGGCCTCGCCATGGCTCACTGCCCTGTGGAGAGCCTCTCAGTCACCACCTGCTCCCTCTCAGATTCGCTTTTATTCCAAAGGAATGTTTAGGGCCAGGTGTGGTGGCTCACGCCTGTAATCCAAGCACTTTGGAGGCCAAGGCGGGCGGATCACCTGTGGTTGGGAGTTCAAGACCAGCCTCACCAACATGGTGAAACCCCGTCTTAGAAAAAAAAAAAAATATATATATATATATATATTATATATATATATATGTAAAGGAATGTTTATTCAATTTTTTCCATTGTAGTCATAATATATGTTTAGTGTAGAATTGTGAAATACGTAGAAAAGTAAGGAAAATGAGTTTTCAAAATCACCCTCACTCTCTCCAACTTGAGACATTGTTAAATTTTGGTGTATTTCCTTCTAGACTTTTTGTCATTATAGAGTTTTTTTTTTTTTCTGTCTGTTTGGCATAGTTGTGATTATATTAAACATATGCTTTCAGTATCCTATTTGCACTTAAGTTATAACATAAGCATTTTCCTTATTAATTGTAAAGTTTGGTTGACTATCATTTTAATAGCTTTCATCAAGTGAATGGTCTATCATTTACAGAATAATTTCCTGATGTTTGGATATTTAAGGTTCTTTAAATTTTGCTGTCATGAGATACATCAACTTCTAAACATCCATTTGTTTTTTGTTAATTAGGATTCTTTCCTTAAGATACAGTTTAGGATTTGAAATTGCTATATCAAAAGCACACATGCCCACGGGGCGTTGCCAGATTGCTTTTCCAGAAGGCACCTGTTTGCTCGCTCCCCACAATGGGAGGGTTTTTCTCCTCTGCCCCTTGGCAATACTGGATTCTCAAAGTTTAAAATGTCTGCTAATTCAAGCCAGGTGTGGTGGCTCACACCTGTAATCCCAGCGTTTTGGGAAGCCAAGACGGACAGATCACCTGAGGTCAGGAGTTCGAGACCAGCCTGACCAACGTGGTAAAACCCTGTTTCTACTAAAAATACAAAATTAGCCTGGCATGGTGGTGGGCACCTGTAATTCCAGCTGCTTGGGAGGCTGAGGCAGGAGAATCACTTGAACCCAGGAGACAGAGGTTGCAGTAAGCCGATAACATGCCATTGCATTCCAACCTGGGTAACAAAAGCGAAACTCCATCTCAAAAAAAAAAAAGTTTGCTAATTCAATAGGAGAAGGATGTCTCATTCTTGCTCTAAAATGTAGGTATATGGTTCCTGGTGATCCTAAATATGTCTGTGGTTATGAATCATTTCCTCGTTTATGAATTGCTGTTTCATAGGTAGACCCTTTATCTGCTTGGGGGCTTGGTTTTTTTCTTCTCCCTCTCTCCTCGAGCACATCCCCCAGCCCCTCACTACATCTTTTTGCTCCAATTTCCCTTTCCCTCTTTCCTGCACCCGCTCTGAGCCACTGCCCCCGTTGGGTGCTCACACACTTTATCCTTACCTGTCCACCTCTTTTTGGTGCTTCATGCCCCTGACCCCACTGCTGCATACCCCTATGTCTCTGTCCCCCTGAGAACACTGTCAATATGTCTGACCCTCCCCGTGGCTGTGATCCCCTCAGGACATACCTGCTGGGAGTAGCATCTTTAAGGTCCATGCGGTGGACAGGGACACGGGCTCCGGAGGGAGTGTCACCTACTTCCTGCAGGTAAGGTGGGACATGTAGGATGTAACCTGGGGCTGGGCCAGAGGGGACAACTGGGCGGCCCCTACCTCCATCACCTAGGCCTTTAGGTTGGTACCTCTATGATTCCCAAGGAGTTCAGGAAGGATTGGGATGGGCAGGAGGGGATGTAAGAGGGACAGAAGCCTTCTTCCCCTGATGGGCCCATCCTGGCTTCCTCTAAGTCAGCCTGTCCCTTCCCTCTTTCCATGTCGCAGGACCCTCAGCCCTCCACATCCCCAGCCTCTTCCACAGGGGCTGCCACATGGGTGGAGAACCCCTTGTAGGCCCAGAATGGTCAATAGAAGAAAAGAGCAGAAGGGGCAACATTCAAAAGAAGCAGAGCTCTGATGCCCCTAACAACACAGACCCAGAAGTCCCCTGAACTGCATGGGTGCTGCAGAGACTCCACCCCTCACCTCTCACATGACCTTCAGGGTGTTATCTAACTTTCCCAGCTCAGTTTCCTCATGTATTACATGGGAGAGATAAAAACACATCCTTGTTGCATTGTTGTGAAGATTACATATGTGTAAAGCCCCAATAATAGCACCTGGCACTAGCGCCTGGCACTATCGCCTGACCCTACCCAGACAGAAGGGTCCCCAGGGACCCCACCAGAGGCCAGTGCTCCCTGCCAGCCTCCTTCAGGCTGCACACCCTCTCCCCCAATGCCAGGCTGCCCGGGACGGGCCCGCAGTCACTTGTTTGGTGTAGGGTTTGAAGGTCCCAGGTTAGATTACTCTGCAGACGTTGCCATCTGCTGGACCCTTCAGTCCAGAGCTTAGCCCAAAGCAGAGTCCAAGAAAACTGGTTTTCCAGCTGAACAGGAAGAAAAGCAAAGGCCCAAAAGGGAACACTGTTTTTGACTGAGAGTGTGGGAGGGAAAGCCCTCAGTCCTATGAAGGAGAACCTGGGACCAGAAGAGCTGAGTGCTCTGAAGCAGGAACCTCAGCCCTGAGTTTCTGTGACGAGGGACAGGGAGGACTCCCTTCGGAAAGCAGAGCGGGCATTCCTGGGGCTGGCCTGGGTTCTTCCTGAGCAGCTGCCCCCTAATTCTTGCAGAACCTGCACTCCCCCTTTGCTGTGGACCGCCACAGCGGTGTGCTGCGCCTCCAGCCAGGCGCCACTCTGGACTACGAGAGGTCCCGGACCCACTACATCACCGTGGTCGCCAAGGTAACACAGCGGGATGGGGGAGCATCTAGTCTCTCCTCAGCCCTTGGGTTGGAACCAAGTAGGCTCTACAGGGGAGTGGGAGCAGTTTGGAGAGCGGGAGACATGGTGGGTGTGGGGAGATAGGGCGCAGCTGCTTGGGATCTTTTCTGCCTGGACATATTCTCCAGGGAGGCTGGGATCTGTGGGCTCACAGAGGGCATATGCCTCCTGGAAACTAACGGGCCAGGATCCCCTAGGTAGGACCAGGTGGGATGGCCAAGAGAATGATGTCCCCTCACATCCTCAACAGCATGGCCTCCGGGCACCTCCATCTCGCTGGCCAGGCTTGCTCACCCACCTCCTCCTCTCTGTGTGACCAGTCACTCCTTCTGAGCCTCAGTTTCCTCATCTGCCCCCCCACCCCAGAAGCTCAACTAAGGTTCTCATATTTCTGAAATGCATGGTGTGGGAAACATTGGAAGCCAGCAGGTGCTCACTGAAGCTTCTTCCCCTGCAAAGATTGCAAAACCCCAGCTGTCCCTCTAGGCTCAGCACTTTCTTTTGCAGGCAGGCCCTTGCTGGTCACAGTCTGGCTACAGGCCATCCCACTACAGCCTATACCAGGAGGCCCGAGTCAGCCTCACCTGCCCATAGCTGCATGGGCTGGGCTGGGTGCTCATCTCTGCTATGATGCTTGGTGCGGGGCCCAAGTCTTGCTTTTGTGGGCCCCCGGCACTCAGCACAGGCCATGCACAGAATAGGTCCTCAGGAAGTGCCTGAGGCTTGGTTCCTGGCTGGCAGGGCGAACTTAGCTCTGCATACCTTTCTCCTGCCACCCATCTGATATGATTTCTCTGGAGAGAGAACTAACCCCACTTGCAAAGGAATGGTGGCACTTTAATGTTCCCAGCACTCCTGTAAGAGGAGAAGTCTCTCCAGGTGACACAGAAGCAAACAGAAACTTGGAGAGGACAGCTGGCCTCATAGCCATGTCGGCAGGGGCCAGGTTCTCATGGGTTCCGTTCAATTCCACATCCCAACTTGTCTTCACTCTCCTTCTGTGGCCCCTGATTCTTCTCCAGGATGGCGGTGGGAGGCTTCATGGGGCTGACGTGGTGTTCTCGGCCACCACCACGGTCACAGTCAACGTGGAAGATGTTCAGGACATGGCCCCTGTCTTCGTGGGCACACCCTACTATGGCTATGTGTATGAGGACACCCTTCCGGTGCGTGGCTGTGCCCCTCAGCCAGCGTCACCTCCAGATGCCTCCTGCCCTGACCCTTGTGATTTTCTGGACCCCCTGCTGGAGATGACTGGGCTGGCCCTGGTCACTCTCCTTACACAGAGGCCAGCTCTGTGGACTCACCCAACCTCAAGCCATGAACTGGCCCTTTTTCCCCCATCTAGACCATGAGTTCTCACTGGGCAGAGACCAGACTTGAACAGGCCTCACTAGGCCACAGCTTAAGAACTCTATGCAATTGAATTGCATTCTTAATTTGCACTTGTCTGATTATTCTGGACTTTTTTTTTTTTTTGAGATGGAATCTCACTCTGTCATCTAGGCTGGAGTACAGTGGCGTGATCTGGGCTCACTGCAACCTCTACCTCCAGGGTTCAAGTGATTCTCCTGCCTCAGCTTCCTGAGTAGTTGGGACTACAGGTGTGCACCGCCATGCCCAGCTAATTTTTTGGTTTTGTTTGTTTTTGTTTTTGATATGGAGTCTCGCTCTGTCACTCAGGCTAAAGTGCAGTGGCGCGATCTTGACTCACTGCAACCTCTGCCTCCTGGGTTCAAGCGATTCTCCTGCCTCAGCCTCCTGAGTAGCTGGTACTACAGGCGGCATGCCACCACACCCAACTAATTTTTGTATTTTTAGTAGAGATGAGGTTTCACCATGTTGGGCATCCAGAATGATCTCGATCTCCCGACCTCGTGATCCACCTGCCTTGCCTCCCAAAGTGCTGGAATTACAGGGGTGAACCACCACGCCTGGCCAATTTTTTGTATTTTTAGTAGAGAAGGGGTTTCACCATGTTGGCCAGGCTGGTCGGGAACGCCTGACCTCAGGTGATTCACCTACCTTGACCTCCCAAAGTGCTGGGATGACAGGCTTGAGTCAATGCACCCGGCCTATTCTCAACTTTATAAAGCAAAAGGAAACACTTTTTGAGGACCCAGTGGTGAAGACAAGCTCAAAGTGAAGGAGAGAGCTGCTGGACTGCCCTGGGTGGGGGCTACAGGGTGGGCGAGGGGAGGCCCAGGCCATTCCACTGAGGAGCTAAGAGAAGGAGGTGCTGAGGGATAGCGCTCAGGGCTCAGAGGAGGCAGCAGTTAAGAAGTAGCCTGGAGTCAACCAGAGAGAAGGGCTGGTGTAGGGGGGTTTAAGAGCGGACAACAGCCAGAGGTCAAGCAAGACTTAGACAGCTGGGGCAGCCCTACCCCAAACCCTTGTAGCAGCACCAAATGCCCACAGGGTAAAATCTGAATTCTGGGACCTTGCATATGAGGCCTGATCTCTCTCCCACCTGTCTTTCCCCTCTCCCTTGATGCACCTCTGGGGTGGGATGAAAGCAAAAGATAGAGGTGGCAGTGAGAGTGAGGCTAAAGAGTGGGGAGCAGTAGAGGCAAGGGCTGAGTTTGTTCTGTGGGCCAGAAGTTGGTGCAAGAGGCCTGAGAATCCCCCGGCAGCCCGGGTACTGCTCCCTACCGGGCGAGGAAGCAGTGGGGGCTCAGGCTATCCCTCCAGCCCTGGAGGTCAGTGAGTGCGTCTATCCCTCGGCACAGGAGAGCAGGGCCATGCTGCACGGCCACACAGAGGCCTGGCTCTTTTCCTGGGTGGGGGCAGCACCTCCTTTTTTATCATGGGGATTTGTTTGGGGAGGGGAGGGCCCCCATGTTGCCTATCAGGCAGCGGCTGCTCCTGTTTCCCCGAGGGCTCGGAGGTACTGAAGGTGGTCGCCATGGATGGAGACCGGGGCAAACCCAATCGGATTCTCTACGGCCTTGTGAACGGTGAGTCTGAGTGGCTTTGGGGGCTACAGCTTTGACTGTCTAGGTGGCCAGAGCAAAGTTCCCCAACCTCTCTAGATGACAGCTCCCTCATCTGTAGGACGAGGAGCACAAGATGTATGGAGAGGAAGGGCTGGGCCCAAGACAAGGAAGTCTCTGGGTTGTGTGCTTCAGCCCCTGCCTGCCATGACACCCGGGAGCTGGGGGAGCATGGGCGAGGGCGCTGAGAGCAACACTGAGGTGCTGACCCATGCTCCTCTCCCCCTGGGTATTTGCTCCTTGATGGGAACGCGTGGCAACATTTCTCACACTTTTTAAGTGGCTATGCATTTTCCTCATTCTTTTTAACTGTTATCCCACAGCATATAGCTGAATTAAATGAATCAAATGCAGTGGTGATATGGCATCTCCCTAAAGAGCCCTGTATATGGACAAGAAAACCAAAGTTCAGAGAAGCTAAGTAGGCATCCCAAGCTCCCATCACTATATTTGAACCTGAGCCTGCTAGCTCCGCAGTTCATGCTCTTCCCACAGCTGGGTGGCAACTAAGCCAGCTGAGCTGTCCCTAGGCTAGGCCAGGGCATCACACCTGGTGCCTGGTCCCAGATATGTGCATGTCTGTATGCCTCTAGGACATGCCTGCACATACTCACTTTCCAGCAGCTCACAGGTGGACGAGCCTGCCAGCTTCCTTTTCCCAGCCTCACGGGACCTCAGCTGCCTTCCCTCCCATCACCACTGCAAAGCTTTACCCAGTCCCAGAGCACCCACCCCATCTCCTGCCTGTCCCATTCCACACCCTCCCTCTCCTCTCTTTATTCCCTCCCTCCTGTCCTTCCTTTCCCTGCTCCCCATCCATGTCCTCCTCTCACTGTATGTCCTCCTTGCTTCCTCTCTTTTCTTCACACACACATGCAAACACAAACATGTGCACACATGCACATCTAGTATTATGAATAAGAGAAGGGACACAGTATGGAACCTGGGAGCTGGACAGAAGTGAGTTCAAGTCCCAGATCTGCACTGACTGTGTAGCCTTAGACAAGTTACTTAGCCCCTCTGAGACTGTTTCCATGTTGACAAGACACAGATGACAGGATTCCATTCTATGGAGACTTTCCTCGGCAATGCAGGAGGAGCTTTCATTGGCACAACTCCCCTGCGCCTCCCCGTGGCCCTGTGTAGAATTTCTGGGTGCTTCTCTGTGACAGGGAGCGATGGAGCCTTTGAAATTAATGAGACGTCTGGAGCCATCTCCCTCATGCAGAGCCCGGCCCAGCTCCAGAGAGAGGTGTATGAGCTGCATGTACAGGTACCCTCCCTCTAGCTTTGTCTTCCCTGCCCACTTTTGATCCTAGAAGGCTATAAAAGTGATGAGACCCAGGCCCTTTTTCCTGGGGCCCATAGTCTGGGGAGGGGACTAGATGTTGTTCCAAAGAGCACCTGCACCAGACATGAACTCACGAACAGGGAGTCACAGAAAGGCAGGAGGAGGTGGGACGGAAGTAGCAATGCCTGTGCATGGGTGGGATCCTGCAGGTGCATGCTGCCAGAGGCCGGCATTGGGTGGGTGGAGGCCGAGTGAAAGTATTCCAAGCCAGGAAAGTGCAGCAAGCTCAGGCTGGAGGGAAGAGCAGTTATGTATTGGAGAAACAACAAGGAGTCAGGTGAGGCCACAGCAGAGAGCCCATGGGCAGCCTGGAGAAGGAGGAAAGGTGGACTCCCAGGCTGGGGCCAGAGGAGCAAAGGCCTTGAAACCAAGGGGATTATACAAGGGATTTGTCTCTAGAGCTGGGTGTGTGGCTTGTGCAGTCACACAGGGACTTATCCTTAAGAGGGTCCCACACTAAGCATAATGCTTGAAGTTTGCTGACTTGGAATTCTTTCAGCAAGGGACCCCATATTTTTATTTTTCACTGGGCCTGCAAATTATATAGCTGGTCCTGTCCAAGAACAATAAGGAGCCATTGGAAAGTTTTCAGCAGGATTACAGTCACTAGGAAAGTTCACCTGGCTGCTCGCCAGACCAGTGGAGTTCCCAAATTTGGAGAGTTGAGCCAACCAAGATTTTCAGGATCTACTCCTGGGGAGTAGGAATTCAGTATGTTTTGGGCAAACCCAAGAGTCTGCATATTATAAGCACCCAGGTAATTCTGGCACCAGTCCCAGCCAGAATTTGAGAACTCTGGTCTCAACTTGGATTCAGAGGAAACTGGATGAGAGGTAACAGAGGAGAAGAGCCAGTGGGGGTGAAGGGAGGTGGGATGGAAGAAAGGGACAAATTAAAAAGTATGTATGAGGCAGATTGCACAGAATGAGGAAATTGTCTGACTTTGAGGGTAAGGGATGGGAGAGGAATAGATGTAGCCCAGGTGGTACCGTGCCATCAGGAGTACAGGACAGAGGGCAAGTGAAGTAGGTGAGGAAGGATGAGTTCAAATGCCTAAGGGATATGCGAGTTCAAACATCAAAACTTGGGCATACAGGTTTGGAATTGTGGGAGAGAATGTCAACCTACAGGTAGCTGTAAGGCGTGGGAGGGGATAAAGGCACCCAGATAAGAAGAAGAGAGAACAATCGATCAAGCGCAGCTGTGGGAGCTGTGTGAAGAGGTTGAGAGTGAGGAGGAGGGCAGGTAAGAGAAACCCAGGAGGGATTAGAGTGGTTGAGGAGAAGCTGTACAGAGCAGAGTCACATTGCCACAGGAATAGAACACTTGGGAAGAAGAAAGAGTAGCAGTGCCAGATGCAGTGTGGAAGTCAGAGTGAAGTATCTGAATGAGGGGTGGGGTGAGAATCAAGAGGGACAATAGTGAAGATGTGAAGGAGTGGAGTCCAGGGAGGGTGATTTTAGGATACATAAGACCAGAGCATGATTACAGAACAATGGAAAGGAGGTCTTGAAGAAGCTCATAGGATGTCTGCCACATGGTTCACAGGGTACCTATGGGCTCTTGGCCCTGGCTTTGTAGGCTGTATTAGTTATCAGCTGCATAATGAATTACCCCAAACTTAGTAGCTTAAAACAATACACATTCATATCTCATAGTTTCTGCAGTTCAGGACTCCAGGCTCAGTTTGGCTGGGTCCTTGGTCTCCAGGTCCCTTGCATGTTTGCAATCAGATTGTCAGCCAGGACTGGGGTCTCATCTGCAGGCTTGACCGGGGAAGGATTGGTTTCCATGCCCACCCAATTATTGGCAAGACTTAGTTCCTTGTGGGCTGTTGGACTAAGAGCTTCAGCTCCTTGCTGGCTATTGGCTAGAGGTCACCATTTGTCTCTGTCAGCTGTAGCTACCTGCTTTATCAAAACCAGCAAAAGAGAGAGTCACAAGACAGAAGTTACAATCTCTTGTCATCTAATCATGAAGTGATAGCTTGCCATCTTTGCCATATGTTAGCAGTCAGAAGCAAGTTACTAGGCCAGGACACACTCAAACCGAGGGGATTATACAAGGGAGGTAGGAGCTGGACCATCTGAAGGGTACACCTGCCACACAGCAATAGCCACTTTTCCCCATCCCAGGTGACCGAGATAAGCCCTGTGGGCAGCCCAGCTGCCCAGGCCATAGTCCCAGTCACCATCAGGATTGTGGACCTCAACAACCATCCACCAACATTCTACGGAGAGAGTGGACCCCAAAACAGGTTTGAGCTGTCCATGAATGAGCACCCGCCCCAGGGTGAGATCCTGAGGGGTCTCAAGATCACCGTCAATGACTCCGACCAGGTGCGTGGTCCTGCCCTCTACTCCGCCTTCCCGCAAACGGCATGGAGCCAAGGTCCCAAAGCTAAGTGGGTCTGCACCAACCTTCCCTGTGTATATAGCAGGGGCCAAGTGGGCCACAAAATGAATGAAACAATAACAGGAGACAGGAGGGAGAGTAGCCAATCAAAGACTACCTGCTTAGCCTGAAGGCACTCACATTCCATTCAGAAGGAAAAGTCAGATGCAGAAACTCTCTTAATAATGTCTCCCAGGTTAAGGGCATGTGAAGACTTCTATGTAGTATGAACATAAATTTCTTCTTTTTTTCTTTTTATTTATTTATTTATTTTAAAAATAATAAAGACGGGGTTTCACCATTTTGGTCATGGCTGGTCTTGAACTCCTGACCTCAGGTGATCCGCCCGCCTTGGCCTCCAAAGTGCTTGGATTACAGGCGTGAGCCACCGCGCCTGGCCGAATATAAATTTCTATCCTCATGCATCTTCCCTGTTTCCCTTCTCCAAATTCTCCAGGGAGCCAATGCCAAATTCAACTTGCAGCTGGTGGGAGCCAGGGGCATCTTCCGAGTGGTTCCACAGACAGTCCTGAATGAAGCCCAAGTCACCATCATTGTGGAGAACTCAGCTGCCATTGACTTTGAAAAGTCCAAAGTATTAACCTTCAAGGTTGGTGGTGCCCTGAACTCACTGTCCTGAATGGGAGGGCCCCAGGAATTCATACAAGCATCTTGGTTCGTTCCTGAGGGGTCTCTTGTCACTCTCTGGCCTTCCTGGCCCTCCTCTTTTCTCCTCCAACCCTCTGCTCTTCCTGCAGTTTGCTCACAGCCTCAGCCTCACTGAGCTCCCTGGCTCACACACCACAACCAGCCCCAGGAATGCAGGTGGTGGTGTGGGATCAAAGGAAAACTACCAATATAATTTGCCATGTTAATAGACTGAGAGAAAAACTATTTGATGTCAAGACAGATGTTTTATCATATGCCTTGACATCTATTATCTCTCCTAATAACAATCTTAGCAGAAGAGGCAAAAAATACTTCTGTGATATCCCTGATAATTATGTAAAATCATAAAGGTATTACAAAATGCATATTATATACGAACATATATAATATGTTAGTAGGAAAAGGAAATACTTCATTGACATGATTAAAATTGTTATTTATAATTCGACACATATACACATGTCCTCTTATAGCCTGCGTGATGCTTAAAAGTGAAATACTATTACAAAAGCAATCCATGAAGTTAGGAACAAAGCATGGATGTCTGCTATCACCGCTATTATTTAACAGAATTTCCAGAATAACATTGTTCCTGGATAAGGAAAGGAAATAAGAAGTTCAAACTTAGAAAGGAGGAGACAAGATAGTCGTTATTTGCAGGTAATATGATTGTTTGGTTAGAGAATCTAAGACAAAAAAAAAAACTTTGAAACACAGCAAAATTGCTAACATGGCTGATTACAAAGTTAATGCACAAAATCCAGTAGTTTTCCTATATACAGAAAATAATAAGAAAATATGAGACTAAAAATCTCTTTTACAATAACAACCAACATATACAATTAGTAGGAATTAGCATAAGGAGAAATGTGCATCATGCAAAGGATGAAAAATGCAAAGTTTTACAAAGAGGCATAAAGAAAGCAAGAGACATAAAAGGCATCCCTTGTTTAAAAAGTTCGAATTCTCCTTAAGTTAATAAAGAATTTGGTTGGGTGCAGTGGTTCACGCCTGTAATTCCTGCACTTTGGGAGGCTGAGTGGGACGGATCGCTTGAGCCCAAGATTTCGAGACCAGCCTGGACAACATGGCAAAACCCCACCTCTACAAAAATTAGCCAGGCATTCGTGACCAGCCTGACCAACATGGTGAAACCCCGTCTTTTAAAAAAAAAAAATTAGCCAGGCATCGTGGTGCACGCCTGTAGTCCCAGCTACTCGGAAGGCTGAGATGGGAGGATGGCTTCAGCCTGGGCGGCAGAGGTTGCAGTGAGCCAAGATAGAGCCATTACCCTCCAGCCTGGGCAACAGAGCCAGGACTTGTTTTTTTTGTTTGTTTTGTTTTTTTTTGTTTTGAGACAGAGTCTTGCTTCATCGCCAGGCACCAGGCTGGAGTGCAGTGGCGCTATCTCGGCTCACTGCAACCTCCGCCTCCCGGGTTCAAGCAATTCTCCTGCCTCAGCCTCCTGAGTATCTGGGACTACAGGCGTACGCCACCACGCCCAGCTAGTTTTTGTATTTTTAGTAGAGACAAGGTTTCACCATGTTGGCCAGGATGGTCTCGATCTCTTGACCTCGTGATCCGCCCGCCTCAGCCTCCCAAAGTGCTGGGATTACAGGTGTGAGCCACCGCGTCAGCCCTATTTTTTGTTTTTGAGACAAAGTCTTGCTCTTTCTCCCAGGTTGGAATGCAGTGGTGCGATCTCAGCTCACTGCAACCTCCACTTCCCGAGTTCAAGTGATTCTCCTGCCTCAAGCCTCCCGACTAGCTGGGATTACAGGCGCATGCCACCATGCCCAGCTAATTTTTGTATTTTTAGTAGAGACAGGGTTTCACCATGTTGGCCAGGCTGGTCTTGAACTCCTGACCTCAGGTGATCCGCCCACCTTGGCCTCCCAGAGTGCTGGGATTAGAGGCGTGAGCCATTGTGCCCGGCCCATTTGTTGTTGTTGTTGTTTTTGTTGCCCCCAATTAACTCTTCCTTAGAATACCCTTTGGACAAGTGGCAACAAGGTTTGACAAAATTAAACTAGTTTTTATCTCTGGCAATAAACTTATAAAAATAGTCAAGAAAATTGGAACTGGAAAGGAATATGCAGCTCAGTGGAACAAAATAAACTGACTCCAATATAGATGGGAATGATCAGAAAACTGGCATTACAAGCCAATTGAGGGGATAGAGGATGTTGCCAAGCCTTAGAGGTGATCCTTGCAGTTGGTGGCAGGAATAGCTGGTTGGCAGCTGTGAGGAAGATTGGAAGACTCGGCAGAATCAGTCCTGGGGAGATGAGGTGGGAAGGCTCTCCGCAGGGTGAATGCCCACCCAGACAAGTCCTAATTTTCCTTCCTTTCCAGCTCCTGGCGGTTGAAGTGAACACCCCGGAGAAGTTCAGTTCTACAGCGGATGTTGTGATCCAGCTCCTGGACACCAATGACAATGTCCCCAAGTTCAATTCCCACTACTACGTTGCCAGGATTCCTGAGAATGCCCCAGGGGGCTCCAGTGTGGTGGCTGTCACAGTAGGTTGGGGACTGGCCCAGGAACTGGGGTGGGATAGGGGGCCTTGTGAAGCCAGACAAATCTGGAAAGTCATTCCAGTTTGAATGGCAAAGCCCACACTCATTAGCTGTCCTTGGACAAGATACGTGCCCTCTCTTAGTCTCAGTTTCTTCATCCATGCAATGGAGATTACAACACCTCACAAAACTGTAATGAGAATGTACGTGTAAACATCAAGCACAGGGCATGGGACCCATCCCCTCTTCCTTCCTCATTTACAAAGGAGGGATGAATGTTTTCCAGATCTAAATCTCTTGGCTGTTTCAACACTTAAAACTTCTTGGAGGAAAACCAAGCCTCCCGGGCAGATCTCTCCACCAATTTCTCCCCAGTTGGGCAAACCCCAAATCCCCTTGCTTTGTTATTGAAAGCCACCCTCAGGGCATGGGAGCTGCCAACACACCCTGACAAAGAGGCACATGGCACCGGGAGTTCTTTCTCTTCCAGGCTGTGGATCCAGACACAGGACACTGGGGCGAAGTGAAATATTCCATCTATGGGACTGGGGCAGACCTGTAAGTAGATCTAGAATCCAGGACAGGGCCTTGGGCAAGGGAGTTGGAAGACTGAGGGTGGAGGGGGTCTGTAGCAGGGGCAGGAGAGACCTGCGAGGGACAGGAGCCTGGGTGAAGAGGAGTGGAGAGAGGAAGTGGAAAGCTGAGGCAGAGGGTGAAGAAGGTCAGAGCCCAGGGCCTCAGGACCCAGGCAAGCAGGGCCAGCTGGGGAAGAGGGCAGGCCATTGGAAGAAAAAGAGAAAGACTACAACTGGAGTCATTACGCTGAATAGTGACAGATGGGTGAGTCCGCAGGTGGATCTACCTTACTTAGACTGCAAGGATAGGAGGGAGCAGGTGGGACACTTTGGAGGAGCTGCATGGCACCTCCCTGTTGATTCGGGAGGCAGCTTGTTATTGCAGGCATGTGTGTGTGTGCACATGTGTGTGTATGCATGCACACCCGCACCTATGCTCTCTGCCTGGCAGCTTCCTGATCCACCCATCCACTGGGCTAATCTACACCCAGCCCTGGGCTAGCCTGGACGCGGAGGCCACTGCCAGGTACAACTTCTTTGTGAAGGCAGAGGATATGGAAGGCAAGCACAGCGTAGCTGAGGTGTTTATCACACTGTCAGATGTCAATGACCACTGCCCTCAGTTTGGAAATAGCGTTCAGAAGAAGACGATGGTGCTGGGGACCCCAGTGAAAATTGAGGTGAGTTTCGGAGGCAGCTGAGCTCCCCTGAAAGC
Organism: Cacajao melanocephalus; assembly: GCA_963573385.1. Taxonomy (NCBI): domain Eukaryota; kingdom Metazoa; phylum Chordata; class Mammalia; order Primates; family Pitheciidae; genus Cacajao; species Cacajao melanocephalus. Next base: position 28,313 of record CAUYLG010039983.1, read on the forward strand.
CTGGGTCCAGCAGCTGCAAGAGATACTGGGGCATACGGATTTCACTGAAGATAAAATTTATTGGCTTCCCATGATGGACAACGGACTTTAAGATATTTTATATATCCCCAACCCCACCTCAACACAGAAGTAAAGAAGACAGTGCTACTCAACAAATGAAAAGACAGGCCAGATGGGTTAAGTGTTTAGCCTGCCTTTACATAGCTGGTCTGCCTGCTTTCAAAAGAATGGTTTTCTCACTGTACTTTGTCATCTTGCCAATGTGGCAAAAAGGATGAACTCTGAAACCAGGCAGGCTTGACTGTGAATCCTGGCTGTCCTTCTTATACCTCTATATCCATGGGCAAGCCACTTCGCATCTAAGTTTTCAGTTCTGCATCTGTAATATGGATTCACCAGTATTTGCTTCCTAGACTTGTTCTGAGAATGGAACCGGGTAGGACATGTGTAAGGTCTTCATAGACCCTGGCTTATAGGAGGACACACATTCTATTCTTTCCAAACTCAATCCTCTCAAAATAGGATCAGGACAATTTCCCATCAACCCAGCAAGCCCCATGTGACATGCTGATTTAGCCAGTGTACACAAGGATGGTTCTCAAAGCCCAGCTCTGTTTGTCTCTCCCTGTGCATAGGCCATAGATGAGGATGCAGAGGAACCCAACAACCTGGTGGACTATTCCATCACCCATGCAGAGCCAGCCAATGTGTTTGATATCAATGCCCACACGGGGGAGATCTGGCTCAAGAATTCCATCCGCTCCCTGGATGCCCTGCACAACATCACACCTGGCAGGGACTGCATATGGTCCCTAGAGGTGCAGGCCAAGGACCGGGGCTCCCCATCCTTCAGCACCACGGCCTTACTCAAGATTGACATCACAGATGCTGAGGTGAGTGCAAAGCCATGGTCAGGAAAAAGGGGTTAGAGGGCCAGCTCAGGCCTCTCTGCAACATGGGCAGAGCACGAAGTACCATCTTCAGGCTTCCTCCAAAAGACACTCAATGTTATCAAACGCAGCCTGTGCCATCAAACACACAGGCTTTGGAAAGGGGGCTGAGTTTCTAGTTCAATACTTATTAATGGTGTGACTTTGGGCTTTGCTAAGCCTCTGTTACCTTTCCTGTAAAATGGAAATAACGATGCCTCTTTCACATGGGTGTTGAAAAGCAGAGTGAAATCATTATGTGTATCCCTCAGCTCAGTGTCTAACAGAAAAGTAGTCACTTAAGAGGTTCCTGATATATCTGGGCAGATGGACCCCCCACTCTTTGCCACAATCAAAGGCAGGTAATCTCCTACTCTCTCAAGGACAGAATCCAGCTAAAGCAGTTCTGAATCCAAATGAGGTTGTTTGAGCACATTGTACTAGAGAGTGGTCTGCACCATGCTGACTCTGCATGCATTTTTCTGGAGAGCTGCGTGCATCATACTCTCTCTGGTTGCATTTTCCTGAACAAGAGCCCAAGTGCATAGTGCCTATCAGATTCTCAAAGGGACTCCTGACTCCAGAAAGTTTAAAAACCATTAGGTTTAAGGAAGCACATGCCCTACTCTGGACTCCAGTGACCAGGTGGGAACAGCTGAGTGCAGGGGGTGGTTCTCTCTTTCAGACCCTCTCCCGGAGCCCCATGGCTGCCTTCCTGATACAGACCAAGGACAACCCCATGAAGGCCGTGGGTGTGCTGGCTGGCACCATGGCCACCGTCGTGGCCATCACTGTCCTCATCTCCACTGCCACCTTCTGGCGCAACAAGAAGTCTAACAAGGTCCTGCCAGTGCGACGGGTGGTCCGCAAGCGGTCCGCCCCTGCGCCCCGCACCATCCGCATTGAGTGGCTCAAGTCCAAGAGCGCCAAAGCCGCTACCAAGTTTGTGCTCAAAGAGAAGCCTCCCAATGAGAACTGCAACAACAACAGCCCAGAAAGTTCCCTGCCCCCAAGAGCTCCAGCTCTCCCTCCACCTCCCAGCTTGGTGTCCAGCACGGGTACAGCCCCCTGGACCGTGCCTACTGTCTCTGGCTCTCTCACCCCACAACAGTCCCAACTCCCACCAAACCCTAAAACTATGGGAAGCCCTGTCCAGTCAACTCTGATTTCTGAGCTCAAGCAAAAGTTTGAGAAGAAGAGTGTGCACAGCAAGGCTTACTTCTAGTGCGTGCCCTGTGGTCTGCCCTCTTTCCTCCCCTCGACCCCGACCCCCCTACTGCTTGGACCATGCTCTCCTTCCTCTTTTCCTTAAAGTCACCCCTGTTTTGTACAATGGTGTAACCTCCATATACAGGGCTCCAGTCAGGGCCTTGGGCAAGACATTGCTTGGGCTATAGGATGCAGTTGGCAAATATTTCCCCATTACTCAAATCCTTGGCACTGCTACGATGCCCTCCATTCTTTAGGGTTGGGAATTGACAAGAAGCCAGCTCTATGTGTCTTCTATTCACCAACCCTGGACCTCACAGTCCCCAGGTCCTACTGGGATCTCGTCATCTTTAGTCAAGCAGCAGGTCCCTGGCCACATGGAACAACGTTGACTAGAATTTGGATCCCAATGCCTGCAGCTGAGAGCAGGAGCAGTAAAAGGAGGCTCAGCACTGTCTCAGGCTGGGGGTCAGTGAACCTCGTGGGCTGTGGGAAAGCAAATGTAGGTAAGGGGAGAGCAAAGATGCACTGAAAACACACTAACTTCGGGACTGTGCCGGGATGCATTTGGAAAGATAGAGCATTCTGTCTGGGCAAAGACTGTGGGCCCTGGTATGCCCACATGGGACCAGGGACACAGAGGTGGAAGATGGACCCTGCCAAGATTGAGGGCAGATGTCTCCTTCCAGGACTGCCCTGAGTCCAGAAATGTCAACACTGGAGTTATAGAGGTAGCCCTAAAGGCATCCAGAAGAGCATCAGGGCCCCTCTCTGAGGAGCTGCCCCACCAGCCATCCTCGAAGAGACAATTCAGGGCAGTAGATGAATGTCAGGGCTGAGATACATGGAGACTTCCTTTTTTATCCAGCTCTTCTGCTCACATCGCATAACCTTGGGAAAGCTGTTTAAACTAACTGATCATCCTCTTCCTCATCTGTAAATGAAGAAATGTATTCTAGAGGGATTGTTAGTGAGTCCTCTCTGCCTCACTTGTAGGTCTGGGGTGAGGATTGAGGAATATAGTGGTAATGAGGGCTTTAACCAAGTGCAAAGCAGCCTGAATGCAAAGTATTTTTCTGCAGCCCAGTTCTCTGGGTGCAGCTCTTCCAGAAGGTCTTCGGAGCCTCATAGCTACTCTGCCAAGCACCCCAGAAGGCACTGTGCTGGGCTTAGGGGGCTACCACTGGATGATGGCATTGCCATGACTCATACACCTCTCCTTCCATTCTTCCCTTACCCATCACCACTGTGGTCCTGGCCAGCTACCATCAGAGAGAACCAGAGTTCCAAGTCTCCAATTTGCCAAGAAGAAGGAAATGAGTTCCCAAGAGAGGAATGCTTTGCCTGAGGCCACACAGCAGGTTGGTAGCAAGGATCTGGTCTAGCCAGGGCAGACATCAGCTTGTGACAACCTTCCCTAGCAGAGAAGTTATACAAGGCCTCTGGGGTTAATACAGACAGGTTGTGCCTTGCTTTAAGGAACCTGCCATCAGGAAATCTAGACGTGTGCACAGAGAGAGAAAAGTAGAATGGTTCTTGGCATTTGACTCCACTCACTAACAGCCCGTCTAGAATACATTGGTGATTTTATTTAAAGAGATTCTATGCACATGTGGTTTTCCTGATTTCTGAGTCTGTGTTTGGAGGTGTTACTGAGATGTGCCAGTGTGCAGAATCCTTTTTGGGACTTCTGCAGTCCCTGACTTGAACAGTATTAAGCAAGAGGTGGACTCTAGCTATCCAGGAGCCCAGACTGAGCAAAGAAGTACTTTCCAGCCTATGTTTTGGCTGTACTGGATAGTGCTTGACCTCCACAGGGAATACAATGTCCTTATGGCTTGCATGCAATCAACTTCTTTTGTAAAATGGTAAATAAAATCTGTTACCCAAAGGCCATGCTGATTCCCTGCTCCCTGCTTTCATTTGTGTTTGCTGACCTGTGGAGACCAGTCTTCCTGACACACAGCCAAGTTCAACTTGCCTCCTGGCTCCTTCAGCAGGTGGATCCATTCTTTGATCCCCAGATCTGACTCTAAAGGAGGCTGAAAAATTTTGTCCAAATTGCCATGCATATACCTCGAACAGCAGGACATTTGCAAGCCTTGTCTACTGGACTTTTCTCCCAAACAGGACAAGCCCAGGCAGGGCTTCTTGGAGAGGAACGGAACCTGGAGCTAGAATCAATTACGCACTCTCCCTCTCTACCAGTGCAGCCCAGCAAGGGCAGGAATTGGGAGGCCCAGGGTGGGCATGAAAGCTTGGAAAGCACTGTTGTCTCTCAGACAGGGGTCATAAAGACCTCTGAGCTTGAAGCTCAGGCTAGCAAGAGGACCCTGGGCCAAGGGTGAGCTCTTAGACAAACCCAGGAACTTGAACCAAGGCAGAGCCAAACTGGCAAACTGGCCATGGATGGGGAAGTGCCCAGAAGCCAGCAGGAGCCACACTGGGAAAGAGGAGGAGGGTGCAGCCAGACCTAAGGGACTGGCAAGTGTGGTCACGCTGGAGGAGACCCTGCCAGTGGGGTGGAGCCAGCCAAGTCCCTGTGTTAGGAATGGTGGGCCAAGGGGCTGCCTGCTTAGTCCCAGTGAGACAGGCGGAGCTTCAAGCTGGCACCATGATTGGCCTCCAGGGAAAGAGCTAGGAGGCAGGAATGGCACGCTGGGCAGGCTTGCCCATTCCTGGCCCTAAGAATGGAGCTATAGCCCCATGGACAATAAGTAGATGTGACTCCAGAGTCCTCCTGCAGCTGAGCTCAGATCTTCTAATCACATGAAATAACAAAGTGCTTTACAGTTTGACAGCCCTAGATCTGAATTCTGGTTCTGCCATTAACGGTGACTTTGGACAAGAGGTCAAGTCTCTCTGGGCCTCACTTTCTTCATTTATACAGGGTGGTAAATATGGTTGCAGAGAGGATGACAAAAGCTAATATATGTAAAGTGCCGAGCACCAGCTTTGTATCTACTTACACAAGCTCAGTAGACTGTAACTGTGGCCCACATAATAGAGCACCAGGTCCTGAAAGACAGAACCCCCTCCATGCATTCTCACCCCCAGAATGTTTCCACCCCACCTATAGGTCCAGAAGCTTTTACTTCATGCTAGGAGAAGAGAGAAGGTTGGGTCTGGAGGGAAGTGGAGGACAGGGCGGATGCCACAGCATCTGTGACCTGTGCAGCTGGCAGCCTGAATTTGGACATTGACATTCCAGGGGATTTGGGAACAATGAGATGTCCCAAAGAACTTGTGGAACTCTGTCCTCAAGCAGCTCTCCTTCAGAATCCAGCCAGAAAAGTGTGTTCAGAGTTAGGGCGAAGTCACTATGCTCTGCTTCTCTAAGGATTTTGGCCAGTCTATCTTTAGAGACTGAAGGTTTTGAAGGAATCCAAGGCCAGTCCACCTGCCAGGGGTGTTGGCATCTGTTGACAGGTGCCACAAAGATATGGAAAGGAAGAATGGAGAAGATGCCACATGAAGAATGAGGCAAGAGACTGGCATGTGCCACATGGAGGACCCCTTAGGAGACTCACAAACAACCTGGGGAGGGGTTCTCTGAAGGGCCAAGTTTCCAGAATGAGGTGATCATGGCCTAGGCTACTATAATTTCATCCATAAAGCAGAGTAGAAACAGGCTGATGTTGGAGACATCGGTTTGATGTTACAAAATGGTGCACGTGACCAGGTGCGGTGGCTCACACCTGTAATCCCAGCACTTTGGGAGGCTGAGGTGGGCGGATCATAGGGTCAAGAGATAGAGACTATCCTGGCCAATATGGTAAAACCCTGTCTCTATTAAAAATACAAAAATTTGCTAGCCATGGTGGCACACACCTGTAGTCCCAGCTACTTGGGAGGCTGAGGCAAGAGAATTGCTTGAACCTGGGAGGTGGAGATTGCATTGAGCCGAGATCATACCACTACACTCCAGCCTGGCGACAGAGCGAAACTCCATCTCAAAAAAAAAAATTGTGCACATGAACCTCTTTTGAGGTCTGAATGAGGTTTGGTTATTTAATAATTTCTCAATAATTTACTCAGACATTCCTAGGGTGACACATTTGGAGTATATCATTTGTGCCAGGCTCTCTTCTAGGTGTTAGATGTACAGTTTCTAACAAAATAGAAGAAAATAAGAAAAGAAGAACAACATTCCTCTCTTAAATTGATGATCACCTGGGACTAGAGAGGCTTCATTTTAAAAGCAAGTAGCCCTGCTTACAGATGTCTCCTCAACCAAAGGCATTTGCCTTAAACTTGCATGGTCTAAACTCGAAATAAGTAAGTTTCTCAAGGATATAACAACTAAATCTGAAACGGTAGCATCTTTTCAACATGAATTAAACAGAACACGTGAAGGATATTAGCCTAGTTGTCATGTCGTTACATATATATATTTATAAATATACACTTATATGTAGCCCCAATAAGATCTAATATCTTATGGCCCTGTCTGTGTTCTGAGTCACATTCAAAGAAAGCACAAACTGACCTAGATGCTTGAAATGCTGGTAACATTTATTATTGTGACACTTATTGAGGGTTTACTATGTGCTAGATATTGTTCTGAGAGCTTCACATGAAAAAAAAAACCTTGTAAAACCATCAGAATAATCCTATGAGGTAGGTACTGTTATTATCCCCATTTTACAGGTGAGAAAACTAAGGTACTATTATTACTCTATTTTATAGGTGAGAAGACTAAGGTACAGGAAAAGAGAGCAACTTCCCAGATGCAACAAAGCCAGTAAGAAATAAAGCCAAAATTTAATCCCAAGAAACCAGATTCCAGCCAGGGTCTGTTCTTGTATCTCCACTGTCAAATTGCCTTACTCAATGTGAGTAACATGAATCTTTACTCTAGGGTTTTTCAAGGGGCAGCCCAAGCATCTTAAAAAGTATCAGATTCTCAGAAATCCTCCCTAGACCATTTCCCTCTCCCTAAATTTCCATGTTTACAGAAGCAGCTAAACACCGCCCTGCCCACCAACATGTTCCTGGCTCTCCCCCTGCACTGCTTGCTCCTCTTCCACAGCCCTTCTCTCGTCCTGACCCCTCTGTCTTGCGTGCACCACCAAGTTTCTCTTGCTTGGTGTAAAGGTCTGAACATCCACTCTCACCTTCATGGTAGCTCAGGCCATTTCATGATGGCTGCACCCTCAAGATCGATAGGCCACTGTATTAGTCCGTTCTCATGCTGCTAATAATGACATACCTGAGATTGGGTAATTTACATAGGAAAGAGGTTTAATTGACTCAGTTTAGCATGGCTGGGGAAGACTCAGGAAACTTACAATCATGATGGAAGGGAAAGCAAACATGTCCTTCTCTACATGGCAGCAGGAGAGAGAAGAATGAGAACCAAGTGAAGGGGGAAGCCCCTTATAAAACCATCAGATCTTGTGAGAACTTACTCACTATCAGGAGAGCGGCATGGGGGAAACTGCCCACATGATTCAATTACCTCCTACCAGGTCCCTCCCATGACATGTGGAGATTATGGAAATTACAATTGGAGATGAGATTTGGGTGGGGACACAGTCAAACCATGTCAACCCCCCTTGATGCTATGGAGGGAAGCATACAGAGGCCAAGAGAAGTATAAATTCTTTTCTTGCTCCAACCACTTTTCTTAAAAAATTTATCACAGGAAATTCCACATAAATAAATTATCTGCCACATTACATGTATGTGTGTATTTTACACGTGTGCCTATCTAAATATATATATGTCCCTATAATTTTTAAACATATGTTCTTAGGAGTAATAATAACATTGTGGTTTTGCTTTTTAAAACTTCATTTGTTAGACCTTAAACTAAAACATTTACAGGTAACCTGGTGTGAAGCTTTGTATTTGTTTTAAAACACTCCAGTTAAAAATAATGCTGAGGGCAAGGACAAGATGAAATAAGCCTGGAAAATATTAAAACTTAGTGAAGCTGATGGAAGAGGAGGAATGAGATTCTCTCTGCTTTTGGCAAGACTAAAAATTTTTATTTAACACTGATTTTTGCCAGGTATAATACCAGCTACTTGGGAGACAGAGATGGGAGGATGGCTTGAGGTCAGGAGTTTGGTACCAGCCTGGGCAACATAAATTTTTTAATTTAGAGGTTTTTTTCTAATGCCCAGAAGAAAATAAATGAGCAGAACCTGAACAAATGAGTAGACAATTGGTCTGAACATGAGAACTGTCTTCAAAAAAAATTTATTGTAGCTAACGTTTATTATGAGCACAAATCAGGTATTAGACAAGTGCAGTGGCCACAGTGAGGAAGGTCAGTCTTTGCCTGCAAAGGTCTCACAACCAATGGACACACTGTGCATGCTGTTCTTCTCCACAGAGGTGTGAAGTCAAGGCAGGCTCTGTGGAAGACGTAATGTACACACTTGAGAGGGGCCTAAAAGGATCATTACGAATGGGTAAGGAAGGTGTGAAGACGTCACAACGAGGCTAGCTCATGTTTACACTCTTCAAAAGGTTTCCATGTGGCCAGTGAGGGAAAGTGCAGGGAGACAGATGTGGATTAAATCCTGGGAATGGTCTCCCCTAGAAGGGCTGTCCAGAGGAACAATGCACTGATGCTGGGATTCCTGGGGCCCCTCCATTCCATGTGAGTCCAGCTAAGAGGTAATGACCACCTCTCAGGGATTTCATAGGATGGCTTGAGACATTGACTAAGGGAAAGTGGTGGACATATGTATGCTCTTCCTTCTGGGTATGTCCCTGCAGACTCTGTTCTCTGCCAGACCCAGGGCTGCAGCCAATCCCCTGATCCTCCTGAGTGCGGATGGCTCCAGCCTTCCCAGTTACACCAAGGACTTCTCACAGGGGAACAAGACACCCACAAAAAGAGACTCACATCACCCAACAGCTCTCATCACCCTGAAGGGCAGCTCTTTGGAACTTCACATTTATGTGATCTCATTAGGAGTTTGTCATGAAGAGAGAGGGTCACACTTTCTAAACAATGAAAGACACACGAATACTGCAAAACAGACATTCAAGGAAACAATGGAATTGGAACCTCTTTTGAGTAGGGCTTCTGCTTCCTGCCAGGTGCGGACTCTGGGCGTGTCATTGAACTGTCCAGGCTGCAGTCACTTCACCTACAAAAAGTGGGTAGAAGTCTACCTTCGTTTGCAGGATAACATAGGTAAAATGTTATATGTAGATGTTATGTATAAACATGTAAATGCTATAAGGCTATCTATATGCAAAGAGTAACATTTAGTAATTTCTAATCATCATATATAATAAAATGATTAATTTGATAGGACAAATCTTCATCGACCTTAACTCCATGAAGATAATGACTGTGTCCTCTTTATCATGAAGATAAAGACTGTGTTCCCCTTTTTACTGTTGAGCCTCCCATGTCAAGTTCAGTGCTTTGAACACAGTGGGTGCGCAATATATACTGGGTGGATAAATGGATGGACTGCTGCAAAGGGTTGGTTTCAGATGCTTGAAGCCTACACCATTTCCACCCCATGGCCTCCATTGTTCAGCTGTTGTTTTCTGTTCCTTCCTTCTCTTTGTCCCCCTCAGTGTCTATGTGCCCTTCACCATCATCACAGACAGCTGGACTTTCTCTAAAGGCGCCATCCCTGCACGGTGGGGATGCATGGGGGCAGCTGGGGGCTTTTCTACGATGAGGACAGCAGCGCAGGACCCACTTGCTGCAGCTGCAGGGGCCCTGGGCTGCCCAGGCATAGGCGCCCACAGGCACTGCAAGCAGCACCACGCACAGGACCACTGCGACATGCAGGAGGCGCTCACGGGCTTCTAGCCCAACACCATCTCTGCCTGTTACAAAAACTACACACTGGCCCTGGTGTGGAGGCTGGCCCTTTAGGCTGAGGCAGGCCTCATATTTTGTGCCAGGAAGGAGGTCATCCACAGCATAAGTATTGATTCCGGGGCCAATGTGGACCACCTCCTTCCTGATGGCTTCATCTGATGCAATGTAGAGGGTGAACCACTCCTCCTCAGGGGTGTCAGCCACTGCAAGCCACTCCAGCAAAATCCCATGCACTGTCTGCTTGACAACCCGCAGGTCAATATAGGCACTGCCCTCCGAGGGGATGAAAAGGGAATCGGGTGCAGGTAGGGCCTGGGCAGGCTGGACATGGAGAGAGATTACAAGGGTGCTCTTGCCGATGGAGTTGGAGGCCGTGCAGGTGTAATTACCACTGTCTACCAGGTGGGCAACAGGTATGGCCAGCTCCGACAAAGCAGTGTCCTCTCCAGTAGAAGATGTCAGCACTGGGTGGAAAGAAAAGCAAAACAGCTGTGCGTTTATCTAATAGGCTGCCAGAAAGTGTCCAGCAAGGGCAGTTGTTTTTTGTTAAAGGATGGTGGTAACCTCTTATGAACCTTGTACCTGGTGTCAGGTGTTTACCTCCCAGCAATAGGATATTGAGGATTGGAGTAATTCATCAACTTTCCCATAGTGAGAGTTGTTCAGAGCAACAATTGATCTGGGACCTGGCTCTTCAATCTATGAAGACCATACTCTTTCAACTTCACTAACTGCACCCACCAAACCACCTTGGCCTTGCTGAGCCATGGATTTCAGGAGAGTTCCTGCAACTACGTGATTGTGTGATATTATGAGCTTCAAGAAGTGCCTTTTTTTTTTTTTGAGGCGGAGTCTCCTTCTGTCGCCCAGGCTGGAGTGCAGTGGCGTGATCTTGGCTCACTGCGGCCTCCATCTCCCAGATTCAAGTAATTCTTCTGCCTCAGCCTCCCAAGTAACTGGGACTACAGGTGTGTGCCACTATACCCAGCTCATTTTTGTATTTTTTAGTAGAGATGGGGTTTCACCATGTTGGCCAGGATGGTCTTGATCTTCTGACCTTGTGATCCACCCGCCTCAGCCCCCCAAAGTGCTGGGATTACAGGCATGAGCCACCTTCTTACCTTCCAGATGCACAGTACCTCAGAGCCTGGAGCCACATGCCTGGGCTCCTATCCCTAATGGAGCTGCTATCCTATGTGGTCCTCAGCAAGTTGCTTAAATTCTCTTGGCGTCAATTTTCTTGTCAATTAAATGAGATGATAAGCAATCACCTACCTCATTAATTTGAAAGTAAGTGTTCAGTAAGTCTTAGTTTATATTTTTACTGAGAGATTATGTATAACACGGTGCCAAGGAGTGATTATAGAGCATCACAAAAGACAACACCTGAATGCATTTCTTGGTTTTCAAAGAGGCTACAACAATAAATCCTACATTTTTCTTTCATCACTATTGAACTTCAAACCAATATGACCAAAACAATAGAAAATGTGAAAATTCAGTTAATTGGGTATTTTTAAAACTATCCAGAGGTTTGTCATCATGTATAACAAATATCTGCACAAATGACTATGTTTCCCGAATTTTACCCAGATATTCCTAGTTGTCTTCTAGACAGACCACAGAAGACAAGATATGAGGAATCTACAAAGATTTTTCTTTTCAGCTTCCAGATAACCCCAGGGAGGCCATCCCTGGCTTTGTGGTATGCCCAACCCTACAGAGTAGTATTAAAGGTGATCCCAGCTGAGGTGTGAAAACAGAGTACAGAGTTCCAGGAAAGAAGAGGCAGGTTTGAATTCCAGTCTTGGTGCCCATAGAGGTCACTTTTTTTCCCTGGGTCTCAGTATTACAACTTCAAGTCAATAAGGTCTGAACAATCTTACGTCAATGTTATTTCAAACAAGCACCCCAGGTGATTCTGTTTAAGCCAAGTTTAGGAAATAAGTAACAGGTCATCTCTAGAATCAATCCTAGGCAAAATTTCTAGAGTTCTAAAACACATAGTCCAGAGTTTTGCATCTAGAAAACTCCCAAAGACTATATTTGCTCATATACAACTTTATAATATTTATATAAGATATTAAATCAGCCCTGAAATATGTATTTATATGTTTGTATGTGTTCTAGAGAGATCTGTATGCAAACATTTAAAATAATTCCAATAGTGGAACACTACCTTGGAATATTTTCTGTTCTAGTGAGCATAATTCAGGGCTATCCCAATCTTGCTTGCACCCATCCTTTGTGATTGACCCAGCTTTGAACTTCTCTAACGAGGATGGGATTACTACAGACCTCTCCATTCCCTCCAGATACACTGAGAGGGTACATGTGGCTTACCATCAAATTCTCTCCACATACTCAGGGGATAAGTCCATGCAATGGTTGGTGAGGGGCTGGCCTGTGCCAAGCATCGCAGGGTCACATTCTGTCCCACCCAGATGGTGACATTGGCATTGGGAGTTGAGATCTGTGGCTTCATGCAATTACTAAGCTCAGTTTCATGAAAAAGCTGCCCTGCCTTGGAGAGAGGGCCCCGGCATATCAGGTAGGAATTCACCAGGATGACTGGGAGAGTAATGGACTTGACAAATTGGACAAGCCCTCTTAGGCGACAGTCACATACCCAGGGGTTGTCATGCAGCGCCACCACCAGGCTAGAGATAATCTTGGCCCCACAGTCAGGCTGCCGGGGTTTCTGGTAGGCTGGCCAGTTCAGGAAGACACTCTTGGATATGACTGTAAGCCTATTGGAGGATAGGTCAAGGTAGGTCAGGTTGGCCAGGAACTGAAGAGCCAGCTCAGGGAGTGCATCAATCTTGTTGCGTTTGAGATCCAAGACCTTCAGGAGAGGGGTGGCCCGGAACGCTGTCCATGGTACTGAGCGGAGCTTGTTCCCCTCCAGTCTCAGCTCCCTCAGTTCTGGCAGGTGCTCCAGGGCTCCTAGGTGGATCACACTGACATTGTTAAAGTTGAGCCAAAGATATTCCAAGGTGCTCATGTTGACGAAAGACCCTTGGGGCAGCTCAAATAAGGGTGAGTTTTCAATTCTTGCTTGCTTGAACTCTTCAGAAAGGTTCCCAGGGATCTTTCCCAAGGAGACAGATATGCACTGCAGAGTCCTGTACAAGAAACCAGAACAGCTTTAAGATAAACAACAGGGAACTGGAAAGTGGGTCAGGCTGATCCTGGCATTAGACATGTGAATCAGAATTAAAATATTATTATTCATTGAAATAAAAGGGTTAGACTCATTTTGGTAAAAATACACAGTTCAGCAAAGTTTAGCACCAACTAAAATGAGCCTCATAGAGATTTGCTGATTTCCTGCCAATTCTAAGCCTGCTTTCACTCAACATCATCCCCAAAGAAAACCCATTCCCCATAACCCTCTGGCATCTGGCCAGCAGAGCGCACCTGCCAAAACTCTCCTCTGAGCAAGTGCATCCTGGCACACAGAAAGGCTGCGTTGCATGTGTATCCAGAAAGACCAGAACTAACAGGAAGTGGTGAAAAACTGAAGCCATATTTCTCTGTAAGAAAATACGTTGTGAGTTTTGAATAAGTATAGCCCCAGCTTCTGAGTGGCAAATCCTATTATTGGTAATCCATGGTGATGTAGGTTGCACAGCAGCAGGAAAGCCCCTGGGAGCTCTGAGGTCTGTTACAGTCCAGACCACAGGTTCAGTCAGAACACACGAAGGGGGACCAATGTCTCTTAGCTAGGGTCATAAAATTCAACATTTGTGTGATGGAGTCTGAAAAGCAAACTCCAAGTCAGATGTCTAATTCCATATGGATTCTACATTTCTCAGTGTCTTAGAAAGAAGTCTGAGAAACAAGCAGGTAGTGCCATTCTCAGCACCATTGTTCAGGGAATTTGGCCAGAATCTATTTAATGCTTCATCATTCACAATTGATTCCTGAAGCCTAGAATTTCCAATCATTTTTTCAAAGTGAAAACAGGTGGTGAGTAACAAAGTAATTCTGTGTTCATTCCTGTCATTTGTTCTCTTTCCAATACCACAGGCAGTGTAGACATGCTCCTACTACATCAAGATAGCTGCCTCTGCAGCTTGGATCGCCAGTTTCAAACACAAGATGGTATTTTCTGATTAAACCAAAAGATTATTTACTTGGATTTCACAACCTTTCCTGAATACTGTGTATTTCACATTATCAAAATGAGCAACCTGCATTTTAAAAAGAGATACATACAATTTTACATGCTTGCTCTTTCACTCTTCATTTATTTCACAAATATTTATCGGTCATTTGCTTTAAGCCGTACTCTTGCTTAATGAAAGGAATGGGGTCAAGGGGAACTGTTATAAACTCTGTCCCAAGGAGTTCTCTCTTGCTTTTGTTTCTGAGTCTTGAGATCTTTGGAATGTTATTTAATCTCTGTGTGTCTTCTCTGCATAGTGAGACCATTAGTAAATATCTCATAGTGTTTTCAGGAATTTACTTTATATTATTTTCTAATTTTTGTATTTTTTCAGAGATGGGGTCTCACACTGTTGCCCAGGCTGGTCTCAAACTTCTCAGCCTCCCAGATAGCTGGGATTACAGGTGCAAGCCACTGCATCCGGCCTGTTTTTAGAAAACTTTGAGATTATGTTAAATACAACACCTGGCACACAGTTGGTGCCCATTAATCCACCTCCCACAAACAAACTTTAAGATCTGAAAAGTCCACATCCCTATTAACTGGGGCACTTCCAGTTGAATATTGAAATTCCGTGAGTTCCTGTAAGACTCATGATATACATTGTACCCTACAAAAGGCCTCAGCAAAGAAAATCAGCTTAGCTAAACAGTGAGGGGGGAAATGGGTCACCAGCTAAGCTGATTACACTCCAGGCTTTCCATCCAAGCCAGATATATTTTCAGGAGTTTCCAAACAGTCTAACTCTAAATCCTGGCTGGATCACTCGAGTTTGTCTCAAGGTAAAAATCCAAAACAAAGAGAGAGCTATTGGCACAAAGTTTGTGGTACATATGGTGATGTGCTGTCTAGATCCCCCTTCAAGGGATGAGTGGCTGCTCAGCTGCAAGGAGTGCTTGCATGAGATCATGTCCTTCCCCAGGCAGCCACAGCCCACATCCAGTGACTGAGGGTGGTGAGGGCCTGGCCAGTTTGCCCTGACAGGGGACAACTCTGATGAGCAATTATCACTCCAGAGTCCCCTACTAGGTTTGCTAAGACTTTGTCAGGCTTGTTTCATGAAAATATGTGATTTAATTCATGGCTATCCCAAGCCACTAGTGGATTCCTTTCTCTCCTCTTACCCCAAAGGATAAAGATCTTGAGCCTCCATTCCCCACAATTTCCTCTCTGTCCATCTCATGCCAGTTTTTTCAAATGAATCCAGCTCCATCCAACTTTCCAGAAGTTTTCGGAAAGCTCGTGAAGCACACTCACTGGCATGCTATCTCTAGAATCATCTAGGCTGCTTCTCTACTGCCCTCCACTCCTCTCCTGATCCCCTCACTCTCTGGTTTCCTTATTTGGCATATGAGCACAGGAAGTGGCCTCTTGGAAACTGAGGCAGGAGACGAGGACAATTAAATTTAGCTTGGATCATGTTATTTATGTTAAACAACCTGTGGTTAAGTGTAGTCCCTAAGCTCAAGAGATCCTAACAGCAATGGCAAGAGGGTCTGGGAATATTACAACCTCCTGCAGGATGCTTTTCAGAACTAGGCTCTTAAAGTTCTCTATAGAAACAGAGTCATGAGGGAAGAATTACTCTGTGCTTGTGAAATGGTTAGATATAAGTGATTGTGGGGAGGCAGCTCCCTGGCTTGCCTGAATAGAATCTTTTTTTTTTTTTTGAGACAAAGTCTCACTCTGTCACCCAGGCTGGAGTGCAATGGCATGATCTTGGCTCACTGCCACCTCCGCCTCCCAGGTTCAGGCAATTCTTCTGCCTCAGCCTCCTGAATAGCTGGGATTACAGGTGTGTGCCACCACGCCCAGCTAATTTTTGTATTTTTAGTAGAGACGAGGTTTCACCATGTTGGTCAGGCTGGTCTCAAACTCTTGATCTCGTGATCCACCCGCCTCAGCCTCCCAAAGTGCTGGGATTACAGGCGTGAGCCATGGCACCTGGCCGTCTGAATAGAATCTTAATAAGAGAGTGTCCTATCTATTCAACTGGAAAATGCCACTCACCTTCCCAATATTAGTAAAACGCTGGGATATCTCAGACAGAGAACTGGACATTCTATTGGGGGCAGACACTCTGTATCCCCTTTCTCTAAAGCTAGGACTCTTTCACACCCTCATTCTCTGCTGTCAGCATGTCTGAGGTACTGCCTCAGCTACCCACATTCTTGGGTATGCCTGTGGCAGGCACACAAAAGATGACCTTTCCAAGCCTCCCTGACATAGGTGGACCATGAGACTCTTGATCTGGCTGATAAAATGTTACAAGAAATGATGTTTGAAAAGCCCTAACATGATCTTCCCATTTCTCTTTTTCCTTGTCGTGGCAACCACTGACATCCCAACTGGTGGAGCCTTCCCAGCTGTGTCCTTGAGTAAATAAATGAAGCAGAGCCCTCCTTCCATCTACAATTCCCAGAATTAAGTACAGTTTGTGAAACAGGAATACATTTTTCTCTGTTAAACCATGGAAATTTGGGAATGGTTGCCTTAGCACAAGTCTAACCTATCTTAACTACAATGCCCTTGTAAATAAATATGCTCAGGTACTTTCTTCTGTCTTTGCTAGATTATATGATAATTAAGGCAAAAATTTCCAGCTCTTGTCCTCTAGACAAACTGCTCACTGAATCCCTTAATTGATAGTCTAGGTTTGATAGCCCACATCCACTTTCCAGAGCACAATTTCTGTATTTGCCTTTCGGTACCCAGCAACTTCAGTGGGCAAGTGACCTTGGACACATTCTCTGCTTAATCGTGAGCAATATAACCATGTTGCAGTCATAAAAAGATATCATGAAGGTACTATAATTCCAACCAACCTCCAAACCAGACTTCCAGGGCCAGCCATGCTGCAGGCTCACAATGGCCCAAATTGGTCTTCAGCATTGGAAGGCCAGAAATTCTTTCACCAGGACACTGAGAGGACATTCAGTTTTCAGGGACTGACTAATACTAATCAGACTCACATACTGAAAGACTAATGTAAGCCAGACATCATTTTATTTTTTACAATAGGAATTTGTTTTTCCCAGTGACTTGAATATTCATGAGCATAATCCAGGATGATTCTTCCCTACCAAAGCAAACCAGGGAAGACAGTATACACAAAGGAAGGTTGACAGATGAGTATTGGGAGGCTTATTATCTTGGAGGTTGTATTAGTCCGTTTTCACACTGATGATAAAGACATACCCAAGACTAATCTATAAAGAAAAAGAGGTTTAGTGGACTCACAGTTCCACATGGCTGTGGAGACCTCACAATCATGGCAGAAGGCAAGGAAGAGCAGAGGCATGTCTTATATGGTGGCAGGCAAAAGGACTTGTGCAGGGGTACTCCCATTTATAAAACCATCAGATCTCATGAGACTTATTCATTACCACGAGAACAGTATAGGGGAAACTGCCCTAGTGATTCAATGATCTCCACCTGGCCCTGCCCTTGATTCATGGGGATTATTACAATTCAAGGTGAGATTTGGGTGAGGACACTGTCAAACCATATTAGAGGCCTTTCCATCTAGACCATGAAAATAGATCCTAATGAGTCACTGGATCATTGGCAAGATTGAATTCTCTCTCTCTCTCTTTCTCTCTCTGTTAAGATAAATACTACAAATTTCTTGTTTTTAAGTTTCTGATTTTTCTCCAGACATTTAGCCAATAAAACTGGCTAAATGTTAGTTGTCTTTAGGTCAAGAATTGTCCCATCATGATTGGTTCATACAATTATTTAAAGGTAACATCTTGATCACTTCAACAGATGACTGCTCTCATCTACTATGTTTACATTTGTCCTAATGTTGGGGGTGTCTATCACTCTCATTTATCAAACAGTAAGAATTGAGTCTTGGGTCTTGAAAAACTCACCAGAAATACCTTTCTAAATCTTCATAAGCCTGAGGGCCAAATCCAACCTGTCACCTGCTTTTGTAAAAAATGTTTTAATGGAAGACATCCATACCCACTAACTTACATATTGTCTATGGCTCCTTTTGCATCTCATCAGCAGAGTTGAGTAATAGCAACAGAGCCTAAAACATTTACTATTTGCCTTCTTTTATTTATAGGAGAAAAGTTTGCTGGCTCCCGATGTACACAGTGTTTTTGTCATCTTTCAACAAAACAGCCTCTCTTACCAATGTCTGTAGTCTACAAGTTACCGTCAGGTGCGCCCTCCAGCTGGTGGCAGAAGACATCCAAGGCAATTCCATGCTTATGTGCGTGGGTGCTCTCGTGGTTCTGATCCCAGGTTTCAGTGATTTTAACAAACTCAACTTTTACAGTGAACCTGCTGTGGACCACATTGCAGGGATCGATACTGAATAAAGACCTTCAGCTTGATGAGAAAGTCGTCAAAGAACTGGATTCCGAAAGAGAATTCATCACTTCCTTGTATAAATCATTCAACTCTTTGGTCCTCATCTGTAAAATCAAACAGCCCAGCCTCCATAGTGGGTTTCCATGAGTATCAAATGTGAGAAAACTGGGTGAAATATGTGGTAAGGTCTTCTGTAAATGTGAGGGGGAGTACGGTAACTTTAGAAAGCACTGCGTCACACTGGCTTTTATCTAGTAAATTACATGACATAATACTTGCAAATGCTTGGAGTCTTTTGCATAACACTAGCAAAATAATTTTTTTTGATAACTTGCTGTCCCAAAATTTCTTCAGTTATTACTCAAAGGACTTGGCACAGGTACCCCGGATGCTCCTCATGACAGAGATCAGCTCTGTAAACAAGGAACCACTTGAACCTTCTGCTGGGAACATTTGCTTTCTCCAGTGCACAGAGACAACATCTCAGTGTTTTCCCAGCTCTAAGAAAAAGTGAACAGGAATTTTACTTTGAAATAACTTGATGAGCAACCAGGAAGGCTCCAAGACACCCTCAAGAACCCAGATAGGTTTTGGTAAGAATCACAAAGGCTGCTGGACGGGGACAGAGGTGAAGGTGCCAGACAGCACAGGGTGTCATGAGGTCTGTTGGATCCCTCCAGCCTGATATTCTGAAAGCAAATGAGCAGGGTTCTCTTGGGCATCATCTCAAACTCTAGCATTTATCGAAAAGTCAAATGATTGTCTCTAGGCAGAATAGCACCCAGAGAATAAATATTAGAATTCTGTGAGGGCACAGTGGGTTATGAGTGTGGTGTGTGTGTGTGTTAGTGTGGATGGGTAACTACCAGTATGGCTAATTCATAGAGAGATGGTGTGTGTGAGTGCCTATGAATTAGCATCAAATGTAATCAAGGTACAGTATAGGAGAGTGGTGAGGACTTTTAACTGTGGATCCCAACTGTGTGGTCCCAATCTCAGAGCCACCTAAATTTGCCTAGCTGGGTAATCCTGGGAAGTGTAGATTGGATCACTGTTCAGACATATTTCCTCCTCCACCATCACCTTCATGGAAGGAGTGTCCATACTTGCCCCATTAAAGTTGGGTTTGGCCATGAGACTTGCTTTGGCAGATAGAATATGGGCAGAAGTGGCAGTATGCCAATTCTGAACTAAGAACTTAACAGGCATTGCATGAAAATTCATTCCTCTATTGTCATTCAACCTCACCATGAGAGAAACCTGCCCCAGGTACCCACTGCTACTCTCCAGCCCAGGCTCCAAATGAAACACACACAGCAGAGCCACCCTAATCAACCCACAGACCTGTGAGTGTGAAAATAAGTGTTCACTGCTATATATCACTGAGATTTAGCTTTCATTTGTTATGCAGCAAAAACTGACTGATACAGGCAAGTTTCTTAACCTCCCACCTGAGGGAAATGGAGAGAATAGTGGTGCCTGCTGCAAATGGTTGTTATAAGAATTTAGCACTTAGAACACTTTCTGGCATACAGTAAGTGCTTAACAAGTGTTAGCGGTTATTGCAGTAGCTTCTGCTGTTGCTGTTGTGTCTAAGTGTTTGAGTAAGCAGGTACTCAAGCAGGTAAGAGTGGGTGATCATGTACTCAAGTGTCAGAGTTAAAGAAGGAGCGCGGACGGAGCAGGTGTGTGAGTGGTGGAGGCACATCTCTCAGCAGAAGTACTCATTGATTCTCCTGCCCCCTTTGATTCCAAAGGCCTGAAAGTCCACACTGGAACGAGCTGAGAGAAGCCTGTCAGCCTCGCTGAGGCTGTGCCGGGACAGCTCCTCTGAGCCATCCTCGCTATGGCCCAGTCTCTCCAGGTTGACATAGGTAACTGTGGCCTCAGTGGAGTCCCTGGTGCGGCACTTGCGGCAGCGCCTCTGAAGAGCACCACAGCAGACAAGCAGTGTGAGAGGCAGGGCAATGACGGCGGCCACACTAATCACCACCACATTGATGAGCTGCTGGGTATTCTCAGCATCCACCACTTCATTGGTGGAGAAGATAACACACTGATCCTTCTGGGGCACCAGGCCCTGCACGCAGACACATGCCACGTACTTGGTCTTGGGCAACAGCCCAGTGATGGTCACTCTGGTCTCCCCAGGCTGCACAATCACCCGCCGCATGCTGTGCTGCCCAAAGACCGCATAGAGGACATTGAAGGCAGTTGTGTTCTTAGCCTGGGGTGCCTTCCACACCAAGGACACACTGTGGTAAGTGTCCCCCACTACCTTCACAGATCTCACCATTCGTGACTCTGAGGGTCCCACCCGCCCATCAGAGAGCTCTCCCAAGGCATCCATCTGGAAGTGCTGGAGGTTCAGTTCCTCCTTCATGCTGGGCACAGAGGGACCAGTGGCCAGGACAGTGGGTTTGGGAATCTGGGGGACATGCCTGGCCACCAGCTTGTTGTTGTAAGCAGCGGCTTCCCCCCCTCCACCTGTCCTTGCCCATAGTGCCCCTGGGCTCCCACTGCGTTCTGTGGAAGTCTGCGGCTCTGTGACAATCAGGGAGATAACAGTCTCAGAGGCTCCCAGGAAGTTCTTGGCTTGGCAGATGTAGTCTCCGGAGTCAAGGTGGGACACTGCAGGCAGGCCCAGCAGAGTCCAGCTCGTGCCGTCATTGGATACTTCCTGGTGCACTAGGAGGAAAACAGGCGTAAGTGAAACAATGAATGGACCCATTTGCCCCAAGCTGCCTTTCAGGGCCAAGTTCACAGCTCCTAGATGGTGTACACTCAGGTGTCGTCCTGAGAAAACACTGGCAGTCATTCAACTTTTCTTAGACTAGCCAAGGGGATCAATATTACCTTGGGCTCAAATGTGGGGAGCCTCTGGAGCCCCAGGTTGAGGCAGAGCCTAAGAATGATGCCTTCTAAATCTGACAAGTTCATACTATGGGTTTTTTGTTTGCTTTATTCGGATAGTGTCTTGCTCTGTTACTCCAGGCTGGAGTGCGGTGGTGTGATCATGGCTCACTCCAGCCTGGAACTCCCAGGCTCGAGTGATCCTCCCACCTCAGCCTCCTGAGTAGCTGGAACCACAGGCATGTGCCACCATATCCAGCATTTTTTTTTTTTTTTTTTTTGCCACAAGTTCTCACTATGGTGCCCAGGCTGATAACTCCTAGACTCTAGCGATCCTCCTGCCTCAGCCTCCCAAGTGCTGGGAGTATAGGCATGAGCCATCACGCCCAGTCAACCCACCCTGTTCTTAATGGCACTGGAATTTTACAAAGGTAACCAGATGGATTTTACTGGAACCCCAGCTCCTCCTTGTACAAGCTGTGTGATGTAACATTTAGTGTCTCAGAGCCTCAGTTTTCTAATATGCAAAATAAGAAGGAAATGCTCTTTGAAGTTCAATGTTATTATGTGCATAATACACTTAGCATTGTACTAGACCCACATGAAGAGCTCAGTAGATGGTAGCTCACATCGTTAATTACTCCAGGTAATTCTGGTTTAATATTTACAACTGGGAAACTTATAAATATTAATACACTAAAAGAGAGACATCCACCAAAAAGTCAGCTTTTTGTTCTCTCAGGGTGGGCTCCGAGTCTCTACAGAGTGCCTGGTGGGATATGATAGGACAGGTCAAGAGCCATTGTCATTCCTGAATCTGTTGTCACCGTGACTTGCCTCTGGGAAGCCCCTGTCAAACTCAACTCAGACAGATGGAAGCCCAGCCTTGCTTAGACAACTTCCCTCTGGCCCTGCCAACTCCCTATTTGGGGCACTGCTTTGCTCTCCCCAGTCCGGGGTCTCAGTGCAGCCTCCCTGTAGCTCACATACCTGTACCATTAAGGGGCCTGCCATTGGCCCTCCTCCAGCTCATCTCGGGCCCAGGGACTCCAGTAGCTCCACAGCGTAGCAATGCTGTGCCACCCAAAGGGGACCTGATGCTGGCCACTCCTGGATGGAGCTCTGGGCCCTGGCACTTTCTCAGTTCAAGCTGGCCGAAGGCCACTCTGGCCAGGCTGCGTGGGCTGGCACATCTCAATTCGGTCTCAATGAAGGCCAAGTTTGGGGCCCAGCCATCCAAAAGATGGACCAGGTCATAGAGTTGGCAGTCACATACCCAGGGGTTGTCCTGTAGCCCTGCAGAGGTAAAACAGCAGACAAGATATACAGATAGATTTTCAAGGTCCTCAGGTCCAGCACCCCTTCCCCTCTGGGAGGACAGGCAGGTCCTCATTCAGAGTCAGCAGAACTGGCCTCTGGGCCCAGCTCCTTGCCTTGTTAGTTGTATGACCTGAAATTTGATTCTGGGTGTTAAATGATAGCATTACTTTCTTTTCAGGGTTGCTTTAAACATAAACAAAAATAAATCACATTAAGTACTGGGTAGCTATAGAGCATACTGACAAAACTGGCAATTACCCTTGCCATTCTTGGACTGATTCTTTCAGGCCGCTGGCCAGGCAGTATTTCCACAATAGTTGCAATGTGACAAAATCCATTTCTAGACATGCGTCACTGACCCCGATCCTTGATGTCAGTTCTCCCAGTATAAATGGTATTTTCAGCGTCATCCCAGCAATGATGGTGTCTGCTCCGATCCACGGTCCCTTTGACATAGGCTCAAATGGGCATAAACAGCAGGGTGAAAGGGCCAGAAAATCAAATCCTGCAATCCATCCCCTACTGTCTTTACTCTAAAACTGAGCATTCTTATAGAGCTGGAAGCAGGTCACTGTATCCACTCTGTCAAAGAACATTACAGAGATAGTGGAGTACCATGTGCATATAAATGAGGGGTACCATGTGTCCTCAATTCTAAGTACAATTCCTTCTTATAGGGTTGCATTACTGAAATGCAAGATAAACACACTTGATATGATGTCCTTTTAGTCTCCAAAGACTTATTTGATAGTATTCTAATAATCAATGACAACTTACATGTTTATATAGATATATTTAATACATTTGGAAAGGGGGGCGTCAAAGGGTTGGGGTGGGTGCATTCAGATGACCGTATATTCATGTGTCTCAGGTCTCTTTGAGCAGAACCCAAGGGTGCCAATTCCTTTTCCCACCTCCCCCTCACCCCATCTCACCAGTGGTTGCTGCTTTACATCAATGGTTAGATGCACTTGGTGATACATCTGCAACCCAAGATTCATCAATGCCTGGCTCCAGTGGTGAGCTACATGGCTTTTGCTTTATCACAATAGGGCCAGAAAGAATGAATGTAAAAGGCAAAGTTAAACAACAGTGAGACTTTCACTTGCCAGACTGGCAAAAGTTAAACATTTTGGGCATTTTAGTTGTTAGCTCCATGAGTGAATAGATTGTCATTTCTTTTGTTCTCTGCTGTATTCCCAGCATGTAGAATTGGAAGGCATTCAAAAATACAGAGTCTCACTCATTGCCCAGGCTGGAGTGCAGTGGAGCGATCTCAGCTTACTGTAACTTCTGCCTTCTAGGTTCAAGCGATTCTCCTGCCTCAGCCTCCCAAGTAACTGGGATTACAGGTGCCCACGACCACATCTGGGTAATTTTTGCATTTTTAGTAGAGACAGGGTTTCACCATATTGGCCAGGCTGATCTCGAACTCTTGACCTCAAGTGATCCACCTGCCTTGGCCTACCAAAGTGCTGGGATTACAGATGTGAGCCACTGTACCTGGCCCAGATTGATTTTTAAATGTCTAATATGCACACTCTGTGACCTAATAATCCCACTTCTCAGTTCCTATCCTAGAGAAACATTTATGTGTACAAGAATGTGTTGCCAAGAGTGTTCTCTGTTGCATCATAGGTGTTAACAAAATAATAGAAACAATTTAAAAGTCCATTAAAGGTGGAATGACTAAATAAACTATAATATAATTATGTTTATAACATAGTGCAGACATAGTATACTATAGAATATTGTGCAGTAGTTTTTTAAATGAACTTGACCCATTTGTAATAATTTAGAAATATCTACAAGATACAATGTTGGGTCAAAAAGTTAGTGTTGGTTAGTATGCATAATGCGACAAAATTTTATGTAAAACATACACATAACTTTTCTGCGTGCATGTATGTATGTGTATACATGTATATACATATACATATGAAATGTATCTGAACAGATAGGGAGCTTGCATATAAATGTGATAATGGTAATTACTTTTGAGGAGTTGGAATAGGGAGAGAGGACAAAAGGGTCTTTAGCCTCTTCTGCAATATTTTAAACATTTGTATTTATTCATTTATGAGTTGTAGAATTCAGATAAATTTTTCGGAATGAATTATGCTCCTTCTGTCATTCTCAGGGCCAGGCAGGTGCCTTGGGCAGGAAAGGAGATCTAGTTCCCATGGTAAGCCATTGGTTTGTTAGAAGCAGGAAGGAACCGAAGAAATAGCAGGTCCAGCTGGTGTAGTGTACTAACCCATTCAGCTCTGAGTTGGGAAATTGAGTCTCAAGGGCCTTCTCCTGGTTGTGTGACATGGAAAGACCTCTCTTATGACTGGAATTTGAACTGCCACAGTCTGGCTTGGGGCTTGAGCTCATAAACCCGCCGCTCTTGTGGATCTCATTGTTTTTGCTTAAACCTGGAAGGCAAGTATCAGTTCAATTTTCCAAATAAAGAATTGAAACTCAGAGAAGCGTAACTTGTCTAAGACCCCAGGTGAAGGATGCCGCCTCTTACCTAGGACCAGCCTGGGGTGGTGGCCGGGAGGAAAGAGACCGGTCTTCAGGTGAGCCCAGGAGACGATCAGCTCCTGCGGGAGCCTCAGCAGCTGGTTGCTGGAGAGGTCGAGGAAGGTGAGGTTCTCCAGGAAGCGCGCGGCCTCAGGGGGCACAGCCGAGAGGCGATTGGCCTGCAGGTCCAGCAGCCGCAGCTGGGGGGCGTCCCTGAGCGCGGCCCAGGGGAAGGCGGCCAGGCGGTTCCCGGGCAGCCGCAGCTCCCGCAGGCGTCGCAGGCCCCGCAGCATGAGGGCGTTGAGCTCGCTGAGGGCGTTGTAAGGCAGCCACAGCTGCTCCAGGCGGCCCAAGGGCCTGAAGGCCTCGCCAGGCACCCTGCGTATGGCCGTCCGCTCCAGGCGCAGTCTGGAGGTGTCCGGGGGGATGGACGCCGGGGGCATGGTCATGTCGGGATCGTTGCACACCACCGTCCTGGTCGCAGAAATGGGGGATAGTTGAGCAAGGATCCTGCCGGGTCTGGAATCTCCCACCGCTACCTCCCTCCGCGAGGCCTCTGGTTCTGCTTGTATCACAAGACACCCACACCAGAGTCCAAGCCATGACGGGGACCTGGAGAGGGGCCCAGAGCAAGCAGCCCCGCTTTTCCCTTTGCAGAGGTCTTGCTCTCAGAGCCTCTCACAAGGGTCCCAGGAAGGTCATCTGGTCTTCACTGTCCTGCAAGACCTCACCCTTACACTTTTATGACCCATAACAGCCCGCAGCACCCGCAGTGCACTGAGAATGAACAGTATTAATAAACCCTGTAATGCGTTGTGCACTGTTGCTTTGCAAACATGTGTTAAAAGTGTGGCTGGGCGCGGTGGCTCATGCCTGTCACCCCAGCACTTTGGGTGGCCAGGCGGATAGATCACTTGAGGCCAGGAGTTCAAGACCAACCTGGCCAACATGTCGAAACCTCCTCGCTACTAAAAATGCAAAAATTAGCTGGGCGTGGTGTCACGTGCCTGTAATCCCAGGCAAGAGAATCGCTTGAACCAGGGAGGCGGAGTTTGCCATGAGCCGAGATCACCCCACTGCACTCCAGCCTGGGCAACAGAGCAAGACTCTGTCTCAAAAAAAAAAAGTGTTCGTTTGTTAAAATATACCTCAATTTTTGTAACTGTTTTGGTTTATCATTCCACAAAGAATATACCAAGGATATCATCAATGAATGTGCATTAGATCTCTTCCAATTCTAGGGGTCAAGTGATGATCAAGGCGTTTAAGAGCCAGGACTTGGCAGCCCCACAGCTGGATTCACACCTGGGCTCTTTGCTTGCTGGGTGTGAGTCTTTGAGTACATTCCGTAACCTCTATTTTCCTCAGTTTTGTCATCAAATAGACTCCACAAGGTAGTTATGGGGTTTAAATGAGATAATGTATGTAGAAGCCCAGCACGCTGCCTGCCACCCTGCATGAACCCAAGGGTATGGATCACTGTCATAAATGTTTGCATCTCAGCACTGACAGTAGATCGAGTCAGGCTTATCAGCTCTTCTACCCAAA
This sequence comes from Cacajao melanocephalus, assembly GCA_963573385.1. Taxonomy (NCBI): domain Eukaryota; kingdom Metazoa; phylum Chordata; class Mammalia; order Primates; family Pitheciidae; genus Cacajao; species Cacajao melanocephalus. Next base: position 54,984 of record CAUYLG010039983.1, read on the forward strand.
CCACAACTTCTTAAACCTTATTTTATTAAGTTTGAGACTAAAGCAGAGGATAGAGAGAAAATGGGAGGCAGTCCTTGCCCTCAAGGAGCCTACATTTCACCGCTATGTTTTATACTACATGAACTGAAAATAAAATCCTAAGCCCCCCAACCACTGAACAGATCCATTTAAGGGAGGTTGTAATAGCATAACCTCTTGTAATAGCATAACATACGGGTCATATCGGTCTTTCCTGGAAGTGCACACACATCACCAGCATCCCCTGGTGTAACTCATATACTCAAAAGCAGCTGGGCTTGCTTTTTCTTGTAAACAGTGCCCACAAATAGTACAGATATTTTTACTCCTTTTGAGTAAATATACATGGAACTCCTACTAAGTGATGGGCAGTTCAGAAGAGAATCAACCTCATAGCCCCTGTCCCCATACAATGTATAATCTAGCTCAGGAAGAAAGCATTTACAGCAAAACTTCCAGATAATAAAATAGATTTGGCCAAGTGTGATGGCTCATGCCTACAGTCCCAGCTACTCAGAAGACTAAGTTGGGAGGGTAGCTTGAGCCCAGGAGTTGGAAGCTGCATTGAGCTATGATCGTGCCACTGCACTCCAGCCTGGGTGACAGAGCAAGACCTCATCTCAAAAAAAAATAATACATGTTTGGGTATTGCAAGGAGGAAGGTCTGGATGTAGGTGAGAGAAGACAGGTGATTGGAAAAAAACTTACTTGGATGGGGGAGAAAATGGTCAAAAGGGGAATTAAAGGAAACCATAAGACTCAAAGCCTACATCATAGCTCAAACCTACAGCACAACTCCTGGTGGGGTAAAACCAGGGGCAAACTGGGGCAAACTGGGACAAACAGCATGGGCACGAATCTGTTCAGGTGCACAGCCCAGGTCCTCCCAGGCAACCCTAGTGCCCACAGGTACACACTTCATGATACAGCAGCCCAGACATAAAGGCTAAGTTCTCTGAGAGGCCTAGGTTAGAGAAGGATCTGAGGAAGTCCTCTGGATGCAGAAGGAGCTTTGGTCTAACTGCATAGTCTGCGCCCATAGCCATAGGGGACCTCAGGGCCCGCTACAGCCTTTCATGGCCTCATAGGACCCTCCACGCAGATGGGCTGGTGCATGTTAGCCATGGGATGGTCAGGCGGGTAGAACCAAGAGCTCTGGCTTCAGAAGAGGGAATGCCCACTGACTTACATTAGTGGCTCTCAAAACTCATTTTCCATCTTAAGGCTAGCTCTGCTGCCTGTAATTCATCCCTGGTCCCTGCCCGTGGCACCATCACCAGATAAAGGTTCTGAAAACTGAACTGGAATGCCTGGGTTCCAGGACTGGTTTCGTCAGTGATGCTGTGTGGATTTCAGCTCTGTGCTTTCTATGGGTGGTGGGGAGGGTTTTTGTCACTCCAGTGACACTGTCCTTGGCCATGGGATATTTCCAGCCTATTCAGGACTCAATCTGGCTTGTCTTGGGGAGAGGATCCCTACCCTCCATATGAGTTGATGCATTGGACACTTGGGCTACAGTGGAGCTCATTCTGTTTCTCAAGTCATGCAGGGCGTCTTTTCTTGGTGGTTCTTCTTCATTTCTCTACCTTCTCTCATCCCCCAATCCACTCGACATTCATTGCCAAGATTATCAAAAGGGTAGCTCCAATAACATTGCTTCCAGGATCAGAAACCATAAGTGGCCCAGAAACCATGCAGTGGTCGCTAATGGGTAAGCTGAAGAAGTTGGAGGAAAGATGGTTTAAAGATTGCTAAAGAAAAGAAGCAAATGGGCAGTAGCAGAAGAGCAAGGGTCCACAAGCCACAAAGTATGAAAATGTCCCATGGAAGGAGAGGAGGAGAAGATGGAGGTGCTCTGAGGGATCAGACAGAGGGTGGGGAAAATCAAGGAAAAGGCTAGGGATGGAAGGAAGCATGCTTGTCATGGGATGGGCACTCCTGGCTTTTTGGAGTACCCATAAAAGCGATTGAGGCTGAGGTTTCTGGGATCTTTTCCTCTCTGGGATCAGAGAAGATCCAAGATCCAAAGGAGGAAGAATGAGAGGCAAGTGATCCCATTGTGCGTGGGGTCGTAGGAAATCCCTGGAATATGACTGGGTGTTGTAGAGAGGTCAGGCAAGAGTGCAAGAGGCCTGGGAAAGAAGGAGCTGGGGAAATACAGAAAAGAAGAGGTAATAGAAAAAAACAAGAGGAAAAGAAAGCAGTAAGGGAGGAGATTTCCAGGGCCTTTAAGGAGGGTTCTTCACCAGGAGCCTGGAGGAGGATTCAGGAAGGACTTTCTAACACTGGCACACTTGTGCCTCACCCTCGGGCCCATATGCACAGGTACCTGGTACCTCTCAGACAGAGTCATCCCTTTGCTTGCTGGAAAATAATGCAGCACAGACCACCCTGTAGAATCCCTGGGCCTCAAGGGCCAGGGGAGATGAAGATCTCACCCAGTCTTGGTCTCAGGGCCCCCGGCTCCAACTCCTCCCAACCCAGCCTAGCTGGCAGAGCAATGGAGGCTGGGCTGTCCATCCCACACACCCTGTACCATACCTGGCCTTGCTGCCATCACCCAGGACGTGGAGGCTGCAGCTGCACTGAGAGGGGCAGGAGCCCTGGGCTTGGGGAGGCCACCCGAGGGCCAAAAGCCAGAGCATGCCCACTGCCACCCTCATGGCTCCTGGCTCCTCTCTGGCCCAGGCAGGGGCCTGTCCCTGGACCTCTCAGTCCCACCAGCCCAGCAAGCCCAGCAAGCCCAGCAGCTGCCCACTTGCTCGCCAGCCCCTTACACTCCCTCCTGAGGCCATCGGATAAACACGGACAGGCTGGGGATTAGGGAGGGGAGTCCCAGCCGCAGCACTCAGCGGCTTATTGCTGTCTGAATCACTCAGTCCTGAGGGTGGGGGTGGGGGACCCCCTTCTGTAGCAACAGCCACAGGCCCAGAGAGGCCAGGGCACAGCAAAGCAAGACAAGTAAGCAGCTTCCCAGAGGCAAGCAGCCATGGGACTGTCATCTGCAAAGCACCCCATCCCAACCAGGCCACAGACAACACAGACTCCACTGGAGTGCCAGCGAAGATGGAGACAGAACCCCGGTTTCTAATGAGGCCCTTTGGAAATTCTTTCTTATGACACTGTCCAATAGTAAAAAAAGGTGTGAAATGAAACAACTCTTCCTGACGGTGTGAAAGGCATTAGAAGGAGCCCAAGCTCCAGACCAAGGCTTCCTGAGTTTGAATCCCAGCTGTTCCATTAATGGGCTGTGACCTTGGATGAGTCATGTTATCTCTTGGCCTCTGTGTCTTTATCTGACAAAGAGAAATAAAGTTATTTCATGCAGGGTGTTTATGAAAATTAAACTCAAATGCCAAAGCCTTGACAGCCTGTGAGAACGGAAGCTCTCTCATAAGTTGTAAGTACCCAATTTCACTGGAACTTACAAGTCCCTGCTTACATAGGAACTGGACAGATTCAGACATTTTGAGGAGACATCAGAGGTGTCTCTCATGAGCCCACAAACTGTCCCAGGCTGCTAGGCAAAAAGTTGCCTGCCTTGAATGCCCCATGGATATGGATATGGGACCTAGAGCACTGCTATTTCAGCTGAGCCCTTTCAGGAATTACTACGAATGCCAAAGGTGGGGATGGCTCGACAATGAGGGACAAGGGCAGCCCTCTCCTCAAGGGATCATACTCCAAGAAGGATCCCAAAGGAGTAGCTCAAAGAGTTCTTGGAGAAGGCACTTTCGGGTTTTATTTTGGAGACAAAACTCCAGCCGCTAATAAGGGCCTTTGGAAATTCTCCATCCATAAACCTTTGCTTTGCTTTATACCTCTATCCCAAACCATCCATAAAGCTTTGCTTTGCTTTGTAGCAACAGGGTTTGCTCTGTCACTCAGACTGGAGTGCAGTGGTGTAATCATAGCTCACTGAAGCCTCAAACTCCTGGGCTCAAGCCATCCTCCTGCCTCAGCCTCCCGAGTAGCAGGAACTATAGGCAAGCACCACCATGTTTGGCTATTTTTAAAAAATTATTTTTTGTAGAGACTTGGTCTTGGTATGTTGCCCAGACCGGTCTCAAACTCCTGGCCTCAAGCGATCTTCCTGCCTCAGTCTCCCAAAGTGCTGGGATTACAGGCCTGAGCCACTGCACCCAGCCTAATTTCAATTTTTACCTATTGTCTTCTAGTCCTATCTCGCCCTACCATATCTACTCAATAGGCCAGTGGGGACTGACCAGGGATGATTCCCAGTAGTAGACACTCAGCCGACTCACTCATTCATTCCTCACATTTGACCCCAAGGCGTTGTTCTCTGGTCCAACATGCCCTACCTACGTTCTTTGGCTTTTCTAGAAGGTTCCCCAGTCCCTCATACCTGTGAGTGCAGCCAGGCCTAGACCAGTGAGGTATGGCCCGCAAAGATATCTGGGGCCCCAGTGCACACAAAGGTGCCTAACTCTGTGCCAGGTCTGTTTTGACAATACTGGCTTCTCATTCTGTCCTTCCAATGCAGCCAGTAGGGTTTTCTCAGCGCTTCCCAGCTATGCTTCCTCCTCCCCAAACCCAGCCACCAGCTTGCCTGTTCCCATATCTCTGCTTCTTTCTCCTTCTATCTTTTGCCTAAATGAACTTTACCCTTTAATGTTGGCCTTGCCCTCCTTTCTCTTCTCATGAAGGCTTTTGTGATCTCGAAGGCATGAAAAAAGGATGGACGCAGGTATTAACCAACATCCTAAGGTAGAAATTGAGAAAGAGCAGGGGAAGCTCTGGAGGGTGCAATCATAAGCTCGGCCCTGAGGAGGGATTTGGCTTGGATATAAGTGAGGACCCATGAGAGGAAAGGCCTGGGAAGTGGATGTTGATGGAACAGAATGGGTTGCTCTACCAGAGTGCATCAGAAGATGCCATTGAAAAGTGCCTGAGCCTGGGGAATAGGAGATCCAGCTTTTGTTTCGGCTCCATCCATAAATTACTACATGGCCTCAGGCAGATTCTTAACAGCTTTTAGCCACAGTTTCCTCATCTGAAATGGAAAGGATAATGGTATCTAATTCGCGGAGTTGTTTGTAGGACTCATCAGAAGATCCCTTAGCACAGTGCCTGACCTCATTCAATATTAGCTATGCGGCCGATAGTGCCCTGGGGCTTGGTTTCTTTGTCTGAAAATGAGTTAAGGTGCCCTAGATCAGTGTTTCCTGGTGCAAATTTTACCACGAGCCAGCACATAACAGTGTATAAAGAGCCAGTGTACTAAGAAGCCATTTGTAGCAACCAAAGCTCTTAGTGGGGAGGGGGGCGGGTGCAGGGAGGAACTGACAAGATAGCAGCCCCTCTGTTCTAAGACAGTGTCCTAGGACGTGTTTTTATGCTTGTAGGGCTCAAGTGCTCTATGAGAGATAGGAGGTGCAGCCCTGAGGTTTATATTCACGGTGTCTAACCAGGACTTACACAGACGCCAGGGACAAAAGACATTGACATTGCAGAAAAGTAAACAGAAGAGTCCAGTAGTCCCACTCCAGGGCACATAACTAGTTAGTGGCAGATTTGGAACCAGAACCCCATTCTCTGATCCCAGTTGGGGTTCTTCCTCTGACAGCACGTAACTTCCCAAACCTCATCCTATCCCCAGCGCTTTGGAGCACACGCCTGTGAGCCTGAGGACACACGCGCACAGACACTGGGCTTGTCAGGAACAGCTGTGGCTCAAATTCCTCTGCTTGCTCCCCTCCCCTGGTTATGCAACTCTTTTCCAATTAGGCTCTCAGCCACACACAACGTTTGGATTCCCTGACCTTAATCCTGTGCAATGGGGCTGAAATGAATGAGACAGGGCTCCATTCTGACTTCACAAAGGCTGCATTGTCCAACTCGTGAATGGGTTCCTTCTGCTTGGGCCAAGAGGACCCATTTACAGGAGGGAGGCATCCAGAAAAAGCCCAACGTTCAGTATAATAACCTGCATGTGCCCGCACACATGTGGGATGGCCCTTTAAAAGGGAGGGCCTGGCTGTGGGAAGCCAGAGACAGCTGGGTCACTGACGGAGGGAGATCGAGAATGGCAGAGTCCAGCACCCTGCCCACTGGCTTCGGGGAGCTCGAGGTGCTGGCTGTGGGGCTGGTGCTGCTGGTGGAAGGTGAGCCAGGCAGAACCTGGGGTACGGCAGGGCCCCAGTGGGTACTGAGGACCCAGGCCACCGATGTGGAGCTAGCAAGGACAGGAGAGGTCCCCAAAGCCAGCTGAGTGTCAGGTCCCTTTGGCTGCCTCCCCTCTGTGCCTGGACTCAGGGGTTGTTCTGACAGCTGGATCTGTGGGAGCAGAGGGTAAGCCAGGCAAGGGCCAGGGAGGGAGAGACTTTCAGAGGGGACATCTGCCCAGGAGATGATCAAGAGCCAGGCTTTAGGACTTTTCATGTCCCTCCAGCTGGGAGAAAATTTAATCCACTGCTTGGAAATCCTGCTAAGAATCCCACATAAGATCAGTCCCCCAAAAAGCTCTGGGGACAGACAGCTCTGCCACCTGCTCTTGTGTGACTATAACCAAGTCCCTTCAGCTCTCTGCCCTCAATGCCTTGACATTCCAAATGGGTGATTGTAAAGATTAAATGGGATAATGGGCATAAAGTGCTAGCCTAAATAGACTCCAGAATATGTAAGTTCATTCACTCCCATCTTCTCCAGCCTCACCACTATTTTCACTGTGTCTACTCCCATGAGCCTAAGCACTTCCCCTCTGGAGGCCACCTGGGTCCACCAGGTACCTACCCTAACCCAGAATCCCTAAGATGCTCGTTGAGGCCAGAGCTAGAGACAGTATCAATCCTGATCTGGGCGAGCCCAAGGCAGGTTGATGGAGAATGCAGCTTTGGTTCAAAGCAGACCCAGAGAAATCATCAGCGCATTTTCTCACCTAATGAAAACTGATAATGGAGAGGAAGTGACAGTCACTGGATTGGTCCTGAAGGCCCTGGACACAACTGTCTGGTGGCCTAAGCCTGTGTCTCCCTTTCCTGAGGACCCTACAGTCTAGCATCCCTCCAGGTCCTCAAACATGCCATAAAATTTTACCACTTTATTTTTGGAAGGTATTTAAATTTACATTTTTATTTCATGCTTGATGATTAACAATATCATGATATATGCAATGCTTTGGTTTTTATTTTATTTTTAAAATATTTAAAAAATTTTAATAGCTTTGGGGGTACAAGTGATTTTTGATTACATAGATGAATTACACTGTGGCAAATTCTGAGATTTCAGTGCACCCATCAACCCATATTAGGTTGTACCTAATATGTACGTTTTTAAAATTGTACCCCCTCTTCCACTGTTTCCCTTCTGAGTCTCCAGAGTCCATTATGCCACTCTGCATGCCTTTGCATACTCACGGTTTAGCTCCCACTAGTAAATGAGAACAAATGGTATTTGATTTTCCATTCCTGAGTTACTTCCCTTAGAATAATGGCCTCCAGCTCCATCCAAGTTGCTGCATAAAATATTATTTCATTCCTTTTTATGGCTATTATTCCATGATGTATATATACCACATTTTCTTTATCCACTAATTGGTCAGTGGGCACTTACACTGATTCTGTATCTTTGCAATTGTGAATTGTGCCGCAATAAACAGATGTGGATGTGTCTTTTTGGCTGGATTAAATGGCAGATGTACTTATAGTTATTTAAGGAATCTTTATACTGTTTTCCATAGAGGTTGTACTAATTTACATTCCCACCAGCAGTGTATAAGCATTCCCCTTTTACCACATCCATGCCATCGATCTATTGTTTTTTGACTTTTTAATGATGACCATTCTTGTAGGAGTAAGGTGGTATCTCATTGTACCATTTTATGTCTTTGCATATGCTATTCCCTCCTGGAATGCTCTTCCATGCACTGTCCTGCAGGTAAGTGCTTCTTATAGTTTTGAAGGCAGGAGTTTTTCCTGTTCCTCACTTTAGATGGGGGAAGCTGAGGTTCAGAGAGCTTGAGGAGCAGCAAGTGACGCAGCCAAGCCAAAATTCAAAGTTGGGTCTCTCTGCTGCTAGAGAACACCCGCTCCATGTTCACTTCCCTGCCTGGTGTCCTGGGCAGCTCTCAGCTCTAACGTCGACTCTTCCCCTTGGAGGCCGTCTGACTTTGCTCTACAGCCCTTAGAGCAGGCATTTTGAAATCCAAAAGGACATAATGGAATTCAAGTTCCAGCTCTACCACTTACTAGCTATGTACTTAGGGCAAGTTAGCTACAGTCTCTGAGCCTCAGTTTCCTGGCTATACATGGAGAAGAGAGTCCAAGTGAAGACTGAATGAGATGACTCATGTAAGGTGCTTATCCTGGTGCCTGGTGTGTGATAAATGCTCTGCAGGTGTCAGTGATTATGACTGCGATAGCATGAAACATGCTGTATTGATTGTCTTCTTTGTCTGTCCGGGAGGTTGCTGATGCTCCATCCACCCCACGCACCCTGTTGTGACCCCAGCTGGGCTTCAGCAGCCCCAATGCCAGCCCCCACCCTTCCTTTCAGCTCTCTCCGGTCTCAGCCTCAATAGCCTGACCATCTTCTCTTTCTGCAAGACCCCGGAGCTGCGGACTCCCTGCCACCTGCTGGTGCTGAGCTTGGCTCTTGCGGACAGTGGGATCAGCCTGAATGCCCTCGTTGCAGCCACATCCAGCCTCCTCCGGTACCAGCCCCCTCCCCAATCCACAGGCTCTGGAGTCCTGCCTGGGGCCTGACCTCTGGACCCTGGGCAGCCAGGCCAAAGGCATTTTTAGTACTTACAGAAAATTGGCCAAGGGCTAAGGGTGGGCAGGCTAAAATGGCCTAAATTCCAGATTATTTCTGAAGAACGGCAGCTGATTTCTGGAAGGCAGGGGTTGCTGAAACCTGATGAAAGAGATGGCAGGCTGTAGACATCAATGGTGTGGGTTCTGTAACCAAGCAACCTAGGTTTGCATTCTGGCTTCAGCATTTCTAGTTCCAGGCTTCTTCCATAAACTGGATATTATTTCCTAACTCAGATGGGTGGTTGGAAGTATTTATTTCTGTTACGTATAAATAACTTAAAACAATGCTTGACACCTAGGAACTCTAAGTAAGTGTTTGTGAAAGCAAACAGGGTTTTGGCTAGTGTCTAATACCTCCTTATATACAAACCAGGGCCTTCCATCACAGCTTCAGGAGGTGTTTATAAGATTGTTTTCTGAAGCAGACTGAACATTCTCATTCTGCTTTTGGTCACTACAGATGGAGGCTGGAGCCCACCTGGAAGTACATACCCAGGGCTGACCAGCCTGGGGGTCTGCATCAGTGAGAATTCTTCCTCCCACAATGAACAGAAGCTTCCAATTTTGCTTGGCCCTTGGGAATGGGGAGGCCTAGGGTCTCCCCTATGACTTTGCCTTCATCTGTGTGACCTTGGCTTCGGTATCTTTGCCTCTTTGAGCCTCAGTTTCCCCACCTATCTAATACAGGCATGAGCTCTCCTGTGACAGAGGCATCTGATGATGCAGAGAGAGCCTATGGCCCAACCGTAGTGCAGTCAAAGTCACCCAGCCTGGAGAGTGTGCACTGGGCTCCACCCCTTCAGCCCAGTGACTTAAGCTCTAAGGCCTCATAGCAGACACTGATATCAAGGGCCTCTTTGGAGACACAGGACAACATTCAGGAACACACACTCCAAGCTGTACTTGGCAGGTGTGGGAGGTGGAAACAGTCGGAGGGGAGGGGTCACTGGTGCCCAGTGTCTCCCACAGGCGCTGGCCCTACGGCTCGGACGGCTGCCAGGTTCACGGCTTCCAGGGCTTTGTGACAGCGTTGGCCAGCATCTGCGGCAGTGCAGCCATCGCCTGGGGGCGCTATCACCACTACTGCACCCGTAGGTATCTGGGCTCCTGGAGTGGAGGGACACCAATGCAGTGTGGAGAGGATAAGAGGCAGGGAGGGACAGTCAGAACTAGCTACTGCTCTGCGTTTCCCAGAACAGGGAAGTGTTGGTGGCTGCGAGTGTGCATGCCTATCGTGTGTAGGCACTCATTTCAGGAAAGGAGGGAGGGTGGGAGAGCGTGCAGGAGACCTGCTGAGGCTCTCTTGCCATGACTGCAACCTTGGTCAAGTCAGGGATCCTCTCTGAACCTTAGTCTCCTCTTCCGCGAGATGATTTTAATAACCAACCTCAGTTTTATTTTGAAAATCAAATGAGATCAGGGATACAGAAAATGCCCTTGCAGACAGGCACTACTGAGGCGCAGAGAGGCTGTGTGTATGTGTGTAGCTGGGCATGTGCCCTGGCACCTCACCCTTCCATGAGGCTTCATGAAAACTGCTCCAGCTCTAGATTTGCCAAGCTGCATCTTCAAATGCCGTCTTCATAATTGGCCATATCAGTGTACAAATGGCTCTGTTTTTCCTTTTTTTTTCTTTTTCTTTTATTTTATTTTATTATTATTTTTTTTTGAGACAGAGTCTCGCTCTGTTGCTCAGGCTGGAGTGCAGTGGTGTGATCTCAGCTCATTGCAACCTCTGCCTCCCAAGTTCAAGCAATTCTCCTGCCTCACTCCCTAGCAGCTGGAATTACAGGCATGTGCCACAATGCCTGACTACGTTTTGTATTTTTAGTAGAGACAGTGTTTCACCACGTTGGTCAGGCTGGTCTGGAACTCCTGGCCTTGTGATCCACCCACCTCTGTCTCCCAAAGTGCTGGGATTGCAGGTGTGAGCCACCGCGTCTGGTCTGATTTTTTTTTTTCTTAAAAGTGACTCCGTTTTTAAAACGTAAACACTTGCTTCAAGCTCATTCTAAACCATATCTGGGAAATCACAGGTTTAATGTTCTTATAATTTTAATACAAGTTAAAATGAAAACATGCTCACCCAGAGACCATCTAGAACCCTGTTCACCACCAGGGGTACATAAATATGCTTTGGGGAGCTGTGGCTTAGCTCACCCTCCTAGCAAACCCTCAGCTCACAGCCTCGGAAGCAAAGACACAGAGAAGTTGAGCAGCTTGCCTAGGGTCACACAGCTATTAAGGGTAGAGCTGCCATTGGTCATGACCTTGGACTTCCAAGTCCTGAGCTATGAATTTGCCCAGCACAGAGGCTGCTGTGAGGTCTATGGCCAGCATAGCCTCAAGCCATGGCATGGCCTCTTTGGAATCCACAGAACTTCCCTTGCCACAGTCACACGTACCTCCTCCTTCTCTGCAAAGTCACTGCCCCTCATGGGTCTCTCCTATCATATGCCTCTCTCCAGGCCAAAATGCTGCCTTCAGTCACATCATTTTGAATGGTGATGGGTGAGCCCCTCCTCTCCACCTGACTTCAGAGCACTTCTCCCACTACTTCTATCCCAGCCCTCACCCCAATGCTCCTTTGGACCATCTTACACACACACACACACACACACACACACACACACACACACACACACCACCTTCTCAGACAGCAACAGGCTTTTCTGCCTCAATATAAAACAGTTAATCCGTGTGCCAGGGTCCTCAAATCAAAGCCCTTTCAATACTGAGGGCATGGCAGAGCAGTGTGAAGACAGGCAAAGGGGAAGAAGGAAGTCTGAATTCAGGTACTCCATCACTGGGTGGTTGTAGGTATCTGTTTCTAAAGCTGAAAGTCTGAGGCAGCACAAGGGTCCAGGTAGGTATTAATTATTGTGCCAACAGAGAATCACTTGTACCCGGGAGGCAGAGAATGCAGTGAGCTGAGATGGCACCACTGTGCACTCCAGCCTGGGCAACAGAATGAGAGTCAGAAAGGGGAGGAGAGGAGAGGAGAGGAGAGGAGAGGAGAGGAGAGGAAGGAAGGAGAGGCCAGGGACAGTGGCTCATGCCTGTAATTCCAACACTTTGGGAGGCCGAGGTAGGCAGATTACTTGAGGTCAGGAGTTCAAGACCAGCCTGACCAACATGGTGAATTCCCAATCTCTACTAAAAATACAAAAATTAGTCAGGCACGGTGGCATGAGCCTGTAATCCCAGCTACTTGAGAGGCTGAGGAAGGAGAATTGCTTGAACCCAGGAGGCAGAGGTTGCAGTGAGCCAAGATCACACCACTGCACTTCAGCCTGGGAGACAGAGTGAGACTGTCTCAAAAAAAATTCACAAAAAGATAGAAAGAACTGACATCTTAACTATATTGAGTCTTCCTATTCATGCACATAATTACTGTGCCCGCAGTTGGGGTGGGAGTTGTCTTAGTCTGCCCAGGCTCCTATAATAGAATGCCATAGACTGGGTGGCTTGAACAACAGAAATTTATTTCTCACAGTTACGCAGAATGGGAAGTCCAACTTCAAGGTGCCAGCATGGTCAGGTTCAGTGAGGACTTGCTTCTTGGTTTATATGTTCACCTTCTTGCCATGTCCTCACATAAAAAGAGAGAGATTGTCACTCCTGTGTTCCTTCTTTTATTTTTTTGAAACAGAGTCTCACTCTATTGCCCAGGCTAGAATATAGTGGCACGATCTCAGTTCACTGCAACCTCCGCCTTCTGGGTTCAAGTGATTCTCTGCCTCAGCCTCCTGAGTAGCTGGGACTACAGGCATATGCAGCATACCCAGCTAATTGTGTTTCTTCTTATAAGGGCACTAATCGCATCATAGGGGCTCCACCCTTTTGGCTTAGTTATCTCCCAAAGGCCCCACCTCCAAACGCCATCACATTGGGGATTAGGGCTTCAACATACAAGTTTGAGGGGACACAAACATTAAGTTCATATCAGAAGGGCACATCCAGGCAGACTCCATCTGGGGCCATATCAGTAGAAGCAAAGTGTCAGATGAGGGAGGTTGTAGATGTGCTCTTCCCTCCCGGTCAGACCCCACCTGGAGACCTGTTCGCTGCCCTGGGATCTTATATACAAAGGAGCATAACAAATAAACAGTAGACAGGAGGGCATCTGAGAAGTGCATCCTGAAGCCAGATTCAGGAGGAACCACTGGATGGGAAAGACTCAATGACACTGCAGCAGAGAGGAGGGCTTCAGGGTGGGGACCAGAGGAGGTCAAATTAGCATAGCTGATTCACATCAAAAGATGCTGCTGGGACCCAGCCTCTGACATTGGCACTGAGATTGAGCCCCAACCCCCGAGTCAAGCATTCTCAGAGGGTGTCCTGGAAGCAGGGGCAGTGGCCTGATGCTGAGCAAGTGCTGAGGGTGATGGTAAGTCCAGACTTCTGCCTCCATCCCCTATGACCCTCACCCGAACCCCTGCTCATGCTTCTTTCTGAACCTTGGCTTTGAAAACACATCTGTCTCTTTGCCACTCCCTTCTTCTCTCTGTCCTCTGAAGAAGATGGTATAGTGAGTCTATCTGGAGACCTTCACCATCCATTATCTATTTTATTCTTCATAACAATCCTCTGAGGCAAGGATTATCATTCCCATTGTGGGCGAGAATACTGAGGCTCAGAGAAGCCCTTAGCTTGCCTGAGGCCCTGAGTTATTAAGCATCAGAGCTGGGATTCAGGGACACTTTTCAAGATTGGGAAGTCCATTCTTTCTCACTCTACCACGCCATCTGCTCCTCACAAACTTCTCTTCCTCCTCTGTCCTGTGCAGGCAGCCAACTGGCATGGAACTCGGCCATCTCTCTGGTGCTCTTCGTGTGGCTGTCTTCCACCTTCTGGGCAGCGTTGCCCCTCCTGGGTTGGGGCCACTATGACTATGAGCCACTGGGGACGTGCTGCACCCTGGACTACTCCAAGGGGGACAGGTGACGTGGGAGGATCATCTTTGAGGATCCATGGGAATCTTAGCTTTGAACTCCTATGACAAGGGTGCCCGAGATGAAAATCCAAATGGGAACATGGCAACATGTGCCAGAAAATCTCAACTCCTTAGTCATGATACTCACTTGCAGGTGGACAGTGGGACTGGAAAAAGCCTGTCCTGAAAACTGGCCAGGTGATGGGAATGTTATGAAAATTAGGGCCTAGATTTGAACCCAAAAAGAGACATCATACAATAAGCCATTGGCTTGTGTCAGTGAAAGCAGTCACCAAGCCGCGCCACCAACTGTCTCAGCACAGTTGGCCGTCATGGCTCTGACCTCATCAATTTCTAGAGGGAGCTATCCCTTGGTACAACAGATTCAAAGAAAATTAAGGTCCTTGAGTTGGGAGGAAATGGCCAGAGCATATGCTATGAGGCAATCCCTGGAGAGATAGGACGGAATGCATGAGGGTCCCCACCCTCATGGGGCTCGTGTTCTGGTACTGCCCCATCAGGTGGCTCTAGGGAGACAAGAGCTTTGGAGGATCCTTTAGGAGCTGCCTTAGGGAGTAGTCACATGGGCTCTAGCCCCTCTTGCTTCAACCAGAGCCATGTTGCATTCATCTGCTTTACCCATGGTGTTTAATCATGAGGCATCCACACTGGATGACAGTCTTTCCAAGTGATGCTCTCTTGAGAACGCTGGGCCTGGTCCAAGTGTCCCTCCATGGCACTTCCCAGCAGGGTCCAGTCTTTCCAGCTGCCCCTGCCTGGTGGACAGCTCCAAGGTGACATAGTCTTCCCTTCAGGAAATGGGAATCTGCCTCCCTGGGATTCCCACCATTCCCGGTCAGCCCCTTCATCTCCCCATGACCACTATCTGGGACCCCAGGCTCTTCTGTGGTCCCTTCAACCATTTCTTCAGTAACATAATATCCAATTTTCTTGTTATTCACAGTCTTTGTTTAAAACCCTTGGGCATAGAACACTCCTCGAATGTTCCTTCCTCTTGGTCCACTGACATCCCCACCATTGGGTGAACATGTTTCCCAAACTAAAATTTCCCATTCTCTATGCTTGGGGGACAAACAGGAAAGCAGGTCTGAGCACTTGAACAAGACAGAGACCTCTTCCTCCTCGCAGCTCCCTGGCTTCTAAAGGCAAGTTCTAGGGGGACCTCGTAGCTCTCTGGCTCCTAAAGGGAGTTCACCTGGGACCCGGGAGCAACCACACTAAGTGCTTGTCTGAATGGGGCATTTCCCCACATCCGATTATCTAGAGCAGAGCTGGTGGGTCCTTGAGGGCAGCTGGCCATCCCTGGGAGCTGACCCCAATCCTCTACCCGCTCTGCCTGCAGAAACTTCACCAGCTTCCTCTTTACCATGTCCTTCTTCAACTTCGGCATGCCCCTCTTCATCACAATCACGTCCTACCGGCTCATGGAGCAGAAACTGGGGAAAAGTGGCCATCTCCAGGTAAGAATCCCCCGCCCGGAGTGTTATCAGATGGTGCTGTGTAGCTCCAGGCTCTTGGTGTCCCAAACAAAGAACTGGATGTGACACACACAAATAGCAAAGCAAACGTGTATTGCTTTTGCAGCAAAGCA
The DNA here is from genome assembly GCA_963573385.1 of Cacajao melanocephalus. Lineage (NCBI taxonomy): Eukaryota > Metazoa > Chordata > Mammalia > Primates > Pitheciidae > Cacajao > Cacajao melanocephalus. The sequence continues at coordinate 70,324 of CAUYLG010039983.1, forward strand.
AAGCAACAAAAGTTTATTCAGCACAGTATTACACTCTCGGAGAGGGGAGAGTGGACTGATCTCTGCTAAATGAGATCAGCACCAGTTTGGTGTATTTTAGGTTCCCAAAGCTACCTAATCTCTAGCGAGTCTGCCTTTTGATTGATAGGTGGGTTGCTTAGTTACTTTGGCCCTTGTGCCCTTGCCTGTCACCTCCGTCCCATAATCTTAAGTACATGCATGATATGCAGTGCATATGCATGAGCTTTAATGAGCTTATTATCATACAGGGTCATTTTAAGGATACTTTTTCTCTCCAATGCGCATGCCCGTTTCTGAGGAGCTGCCCCTAACAGGTTTGGTCCGGATCTAGACGGCCATGGGGGCTTCTTACTCACTTTTTAATCTTATTTTTGTTTTGGCTGCTCAACTTCTGTTTCTTGTCTCGCTTCTTGCTCACCGCCTCCTCACCTTCCTTCTGCTTCTACTCATTCCTCCAATTCCCTTTGCTATTCTCCTGCCTCAAGAGCAGCAGAAATTTCTCGGTTCCTCTCAGGGACACCGGAGAATATGAACAATGTGACATTCAGCAACCAGGGGTTTTCTGCACTTTTCAATGATCAAGAGACAATCCAGCTTGTACACAGTATAGGATGTTAGAACTGGAAGCCACTCTGCCTTTGCTCAGCTCACCAAGGCCTGGGGAGCAAGGATCAGGACTGCTCACATTCACCCAGACCAGGTCACTCTGGAAACAGGGCTCCCTGCACGACACCACCCATGCTATTCCACCTAATTCTGCCCGAGGATCTGAGGTTTGGCACAAAATTACAGGCTTTTTAAATGCTACTTTTAAACCACTTTGAGATGTTTAATTTAATCACAGTCTCAGGTTGGTGCCCACAAGATAAAAATCAAGCCTACAGGCCCATTTGTCCAAGAAATACAATACTTCAAAATAAGCCCTTCTGGTCATTTTTAAATTTCTGCATTAGTATTCCCTTGCCAAGGTTTTATTTTAACTTGGTCACCTGGATGACCTCTAGCAAAGGAGTCATAACAAGCAACAAAGATTAGAACAAATTCAGATACTAGTATTATTTCACCTTTGCAACCACTCTATGATGAAGGAGGTTTTCTTGTTCCTTTTTTTTTTTTTTTTTTTTGTCATCCTGGCTGGAGTGCAGAGGCGCGATCTCCCCTCACTGCAACCTCCACCTCCCGGGTTCAAGAGATTCTTCTGCCTCAACCTCCCTAGTAGCTGGGATTACAGGCACGTGTATTTTTAGTAGAGACAGGGTTTCACCATGTTGGTCAGCCTGGTCTTGAACTCCTGACTTCAGGTGATCCACCTGCCTTGTGCTCCCAAAGTGCTGGGATTACAGGCTTGAGCCACCACGCCTGGCCAAAAGGAGATTTTCTTATCCTGTGTCACAGACTGAAAAGTTGAGGCTGAGAAGGGGATTAATTAAGCAACTCACCAAAAGCCACACACCTGGATTCAAACCTCGGTTTGGGACTCCACCACCCATGTGGTCAATCACAATGCATAAAAGAAACACTCTTTTTAAGTCACTGCATCTGCCACTTTATTTATTTATTGTGAATTGGAAAGCGACTGTACAAATCTATTTTCTTTGGAGCCCCAATGCTCCCCCGAGGTCACAGAATGAGAGCAAGGGTTTTGCTGGGACCAGAATCCGTTCCCCTGACAACCAGCTGGCGGCTGGCCTAGGTGCCGGCTCCAGGCTATCCTCCAGGATGCCCGCCCCAAGCCCTGTCTGGGGGCGCAAAGTCCACATTTATTGGAGGCTCAGTCAGGCGGGAGACAAGGTTCCCACCATGATCTCCTCATTTTTCTGGGTTGACTTTAAACCATTGTCTCTGGTGGCATCACCAAGGTCAGACGCAGGGACCCCATGCCGAGCCGAGTGGCTTCCCGGTATGGAGCAGCCTCCCCAGGGGAGTCCACGTCTCTCGGCCTTGGCCTCCGGGTGTGCCCCGCAGTGCTGAACTCCCTTGCTTTTTGTTGTTTGTTTGTTTGTTTCCCCAAATAAGGTACAATTAAGAGGGAAAAAAATGTCTTAGTCAACATATTTTAAAAATCCAAGACAGAAGAAAGTATGTTCTCTTCCAACTTAATTACCCTCTTTGTTGAAGAAAGTCATTTCAGGGAGAAAACGGGCAGGAACTTTAGCGTCAGAATGTGCACATCCGTGTGTC
>CAUYLG010039984.1:0-63565 GCA_963573385.1 Cacajao melanocephalus
CATTCTAGCCTGGGCAGTAGAACAAGAATCCTGTTCTCTCTCCCTCTTTTTCTTCCTCTTTCTTTCTCTCGTACATTCTTTTTTTTTCTTTCTTTCACTCTCACTTTCTTCTCTCTTTTCCTTTCTTTCAAAAAATAAAAAAAATAAAAAAATAAAAATAAAAAATAAAAAAAAAATGTTGTCTGCTTTAGTACTTGTTTTTGAAACTTCTAAACACAAATAACATTAAATCATCAAGGAATTTTATTTTCCTAATGAATTATTTAAATCCCTGAATAATCTCCATATCCTAATGTATTCTATTCTAACATTTGAAACAGCCAGCTTCTCCTCATTCTCTGGTATAACCAGTACACAGTTAAAATCACAGACAGGCAAATGCCATTTAGTATATGTGTAACTTTGGCCTAGTTTCTTAACTTACCTAGAACTTCTTTCCTCATACGTATGATGCACAAAATAATCTTATCTATTGCATAGGATGTAGCAAATTTTTAACGGCCATCTATCTGACTCAGAGGATGTGGCAAAATTAAACAAGCAATTTATGTAAAATATTTTCAAGGTGCTCAGCACGTAACAAACTTCAAATAAATGTTGGCTAATCTTATCTTAATAAGCAAATATTTTAATTTATTTTCTTTTTTTAATCTAAGTAATAATCATACATGGCTAAATAACATTTTTTAAACATTGTGTTCTGTCTGCAGACCAATTCAACAAAAGTAACACGTTAGGCCAAGGATAAAAGCTCAAATTAGTGAGGTTACATATTAACCTGTAGATTTTTTTCTGATGGAGAATGCAACCAATTTTGATCCAGTGGAAAACATAACCGTAAAAGATACAGTTTATTGTCCTGTGAGACATTACGCAGTTTTATATCTGATTCAGCAATCAGATCCTAACATTTCTCTCATAAATTTCCTAACACTATTTAACAGCTCAAATGCCCTTTGTACTATATCTTACTGGTTCCCTCTTTAATTAATTGAATTAGATATTTAACACATCTTCATATTATGTTTGAGAGTCACAATTTTGCCTTTTTGAAAATTATACTTTGACACAACTAATTTTAATTAAATATTTCCTCCAGTGGTTACTCAACATACGTAAGAATTATTTTGAGTACTACTTCTCAGTTTCTCAGATTTAGATATTATCTAAGGACTTCTTGCTATGACTGATGAGTATTCATTACTTATGCAAATTTCTGCAGCTGGCTTGAGTTTCTCCTCAGAAAATAAGTTTTTCTTTTCTATCACATTGTCAGGCTGCAAATTTTCCAAACTTTTATGCTCTGCTTCCCTTATAAAACTGAATGCCTTTAACAGCACCCAAGTTGCATTTTATATGCCTTGCTGCTTAGAAATTTCTTCCACCAGGTACCCTAAATCATCTCCCTCAAGTTCAAATTTCCACAAATCTCTAGGGCAGGGGCATAATGCCACCAATCTCTTTGATACAACATAACAAGAGTCACCTTTGCTCTAGTTCCCAACAGGTTCCTCATCCCCATCTGAGACCACAGATAAGGAATGTGTTGGAAACTGGAGCAAAGGTGACTCTTGTACCTTATTGACAATACCGCTATCAAGTTTTTGGTCAAAACCATTTAACAAGTCTCTAGGAACGTCCAAACTCTCCTACATTTCTTGTCTTATTCTGAGCCCTCCAAACTGTTCCAACCTCTGCCTGTTACCCAGTTCCAAAGTTGCTTCCTTATTTTCAAGTATCTCTTCAGCAACGCCCCACTCTACTGGTACCAACTTACTGTATTAGTCCATTTCCACATTGCTAATAAAGACATACCCAAGACTGGGAAGAAAAAGATGTTTAATAAACCTATAGTTCCACATGGCTGGGGAGGCCTCAGAGTCACGGTGGGAGGCAAAAGGCACTTTTTACATGGCAATGATGAGAGAAAATGAAAAAGATGCAAAAGGAGAAAGCCCTGATAAAACCATCAGATCTCATGAGATTTACTTACTACCGTAAGAACAGTATGGGGGAAACTGCCCCTATGATCCTAATTATCTCCCACCAGGTGGGAGATTATGGGAGTACAATTCAAGATGAAATTTGGGTGGGCACACAGCCAATCTATATCACCATTACTCTGCATAAATATCCCTCATGTTGCTATTACTATCTTTTATACAACCTGAATTGAATTGCTGGAGCTTATAAAAAATTTTTCTAAAATTATTTTATACAAACTTAAGTCTGCTTTTGTTTGCAGGTAAAAATAAATTCTCAACAATATATCCTTGATATTTCTGGACACTACACAAGAAGCACCTACTACATACAGTTCAACACCAGTATAACTTCATCTGTACGTATTTCTGAGAAGATTAAATAAATCAACTTGGCAATGCTCCTTCTAGATTCAGTAAATCATGAGGAATCTTAGATTAATATTTTTTTCCAAAAATTTCTTTGCCTAATCTCCTGTAAAGAATATAGATCATTTTTCTAGTCGATTTATATCTAAGTTGAAAAAGATCAAATATAAAAATATTTTGAACTATTTTGAAATCAATTTGGACATGACAATTTGCTTTAATCTGGCAATCATTATCACCCCAAAATGATGTAATTGGAAGCTGTTAAAATATCTCAGATTCATGTGCAGTTTTTTACTCCATGACATTAACAGATTAGAAAATAAAATTCAATGGCATTTGAAGATAAAGTATCATGTAACTATAAGATTAATAAATAAAGTATGGTTACCAGATAAAATACATGCCACACAGTTACATTTGGGATTCAGATAAGCAAATAATGCTTCAGTGAAGGAATATGCCAAGTATGGCACGGAACATCGATTTACAAAAATAAAAAAACTGTTGTGTATTTTGAATTGAAATTTAACCTGAAATGCTGTTTTTATTTGACTAGACGAATAAAACACTTTTCTCGTTATTTTCTTGATGACATGCTTTTCAAGGAGAAATCCTTAAGCCATGAGAAGTACAAGGTTAATTTATCTAAAGGTAAATATTTTTATCTCAATAAGAAAATTTAGTTAAAAACCTGTCATAACAATGAATACTGAGAAGCCACACTCCTTTTAATATTTGGCGGAGTTCACTTACTTAACTTGTGAAAAGTGAGTTGACTATTTTCTTCTTACAATTATAAATAACAAATTCAAAACAACGACAAATGAGCTACTATTTACCTCTTTCCCATCTATTTTATTCATAATATTTTTCAGTGAAAACATCTCATGATATATATGTACCATATTTTCTTTATCCAATCTGACATTGATGGGCATGTAGATTGATTTCATATCTTTGCTATTGTAAATAGTGCTGTAATGAACATTCACATGCATATGTCCTACAGTAGAATAATTTATATTCCTCTGGGTATATCACCAATAATGGAATTGCTGAGTCAAATGACAATTCTGCTTTTAGTTCTTTCAGGAATTGCCATACTGCTTTCCACAATGGTTAAACTGATTACACTCCCACCAACAGTAGATTAAGTGTTATCTTTTCTCCACAGTCTCACCAGCATATGTTATTTTTTGACTTTTTAGTAAGAGACATTCTGACTAGTGAGATATGGTATCTCATTTTGGTTTTGATTTGAATTTCTCTAATGATCAGTGATATTGAGCTTTTTTTCATATGTTTGCTATCCACATATAGGACTTTTGCAGGAACATGGATGGAGTTGGAGGCTATTATCCATAGCTAAGTAACGCAGGAACAGAAAATCAAATGCCACGTGATCTCACCCTTATAAGTGGGAGATAAATGATGAGAACTCATGAACATAAAGAGGGAAACAACAGGACAGGGGAGGTGGGAAGAGGGACAGGAACAGAAAATGTAACCATTGGGTACTGGGTTTAATACCTGGGTGATGAAATAATCTGCACAACAAACTCCCGTGACACAAGTTCACCTATGTAACAAACCTTCGCATGTACCCCAGAACTTAAAATGCTTTTTTTAAATGCAGGTAAAAAAAAGAAACCTTCCAGAACAGCTTTGATATCTGACTAGCCTGCAGATTTCAAAAGGGTTAACTTAATGTATTAATAGAATTTTTCAAGTTCATAAGGTAATCCAAAATGACTCAGTTCATTGTGCCCTGAGATTTGCTTCTTTGTTTCTCCACACGACAACTTCAAATCTTGGACTTAAACAGCAGTAACCAAACTTCAAAGTCTCTGAGTGAAAAACACTGAAAGAGACTATTACCCTCTATCATTGTATCCGCAGTACCTAGCATCATACCTGCACATTGAGGAGGCCGAATTATTATTTTGTCATTAATGAAATCAACAGTTATTCATTCCATAGAGTAGGTATCTTCTTGAATTTTATGATATACTATTTCATATTTTTAACCTGATTTCCTCTTTGCCTCACAACTGTTACCTATTTTTTATGTCTTTTAAAAGTCAGCATCTCTTTTGTTTAGAATAAGTCAAAGATATAAATAGAAACCACATTTCTATTTATTTATAAGATTATAGTCTTACTTAGATAGAGAAAAAAGCCCTGCTGAGAAACAGTTCAATATATTTTATTGCCTGTGTTATAAAACATCAATTTCTACTGATTAGAAAGGCAAACAATTAATAAATATAAAGGATTATATAATGAGATCATCAAAACATTTTAATTGTGTCGTAACTTTAGCATAGTCCTATGGGTATCAGTAAGGTTTATTAAGACAAAATTCTTAAAGAGTTGCTTTTTACCAATATTTTTTCCCTCTGCTTTTTACCAATGTTTTTGCCTACAGTAGCCAATTGGGATCACCGCAGTCCAGATACTTAGAAAACTCAACTGAAGAGCCAAGGCTCATGAGGTTTTGTCAGAGCAATGACAGAGTAAAAGAAACACAGTCCATTACACAAAAATTCCGCCCCCAAAGAATCTCTTCCTCTTATTCTCACTCCATTTCTTTTTTCTTCTGCTCCCTTTCCTTTACTTCCCTCTTATTTGCCACCTTTTCTTCATCACTTTTAGTGTGACTTGCTCTGAAGACATTTTTGCCTTTCCCAACCCCATAGTAACTTCTTTGACAATGAAATTCGCCTTCCCCACCACAGTTTTCTAAGAGATTAATTTTTTAACTTTCTATCCATCTCTTAAATACATGTTTCTGCATCCCCAAGGCTGAACCTTCTGTTATAAGAGTAAAAGAGTGAGAGCTGTGATCCACCATTGTGAATTATTTTGTCCCATAGCATGTATCAGTACTATTGGGATTTATCTAACTCCACATTTTGTATGAGGAAAAGAAGACTGAGAGGAAATAATGCAAAACCATACAACCTATAAGTCATTATTTACAGAAGAATTGGAGTAAGATAGACTTGTCTTTTACCTAGATATAATTACTTAGGGTGCATCCCTCAATTGCTCTGACACCCAATTTCTTCATCTACAAAATTGTGCTAATAATTTGTTCCAAGTGTTATCATGAGGATTAAAGAAGACTTAGCTAGGTCTCATAATGAATATTATAGCTGGACTACTATATAAGAGGAAGTATGGGGACATTTTTATTTTATTTTTTTTATTTTATTTTTTGAGACGGAGTTCGCTCTTGTTACCCAGGCTGAAGTGCAGTTGCATGATCTCGGCCCACCGCAACCTCCGCCTCCTAGGTTCAAGCAATTCTCCTGCCTCAGCCTCCCAAATAGCTGGGACCACAGGCACGAGCCATTGTGCCCAGCTAATTTTTGTATTTTTAGTAGAGACAGGGTTTCACCACGTTGACCAGGATGGTCTCGATCTCTTGACCTCATGATCCACCCGCCTCGGCCTCCCAAAGTGCTGGTATTACAGGCATGAACCACCGTGCCCAGCCAGGGGACATTTTTAACATTTATCTCTCCCTCCTTTATATTCTCTGTGCATTGAGACTATAGGTCTTCCATATTCAAGGACTCTCAAAAGTAGAACTGTACAAGGCTACATATTTAGAACTTTTAATATAGCTATTTTTTTGTTTGTTTACTTTTCTTTTTTTAGATGGACTCTCTCTCTGTTGCCCAAACTGGAGGTTAGCGACGAGTTCTTGGCTCATTGCAATCTCCGCCTCCCGGCTTCAAGCACCTTCAGGGTTCACAAATATGTGTCTAAACATTCTAATAAAAGATAAAGACTTTTGAAACTGGATTTTAAAAAGCAAAATGACTACATGCTGCCTACAAAAAGGAAAAAAAATCTTAAATATAAAGTTGAGTAAAAGGATGGGAAAGATATACTATATAAATGCTATTTAAATAAAAACTTGTATGGTCACAGTAATGTCGGAAATATTCAATTTTACATTATAAAATATTATGAGTTGATGAATTTTCATAACAAAGCTATTTTAAAAACCTCAATGTTTATGCAACAAAACAGTTTCAAAGTACATAAAATAAGAATTGATAGAACTTAAAAGAAAAACTTTTAAATTGAATGTAATTGGAACTTCAACATTTTGCTTCCAGGAAATGATAGAACATAAGGACAAAAATTAACAGAAACAAATGACTTCAATAACATTATCAACAAACTTGACTTAACTTATGTTTATAAAACACTCCACCCAACAATAGGAAAATGTATATTCAGAGAACATAGGGTAAGGCAACATGGCTCGCGCCTACAATCCCAGCACTTTGGGAGGCCAAGATGGGCAGATCACCTGAGATCAGGAGTTTGAGACCAGCCTGGCCAATAAGGTAAAACCCTATCTCTACTAAAAACAGAAAAATTAGCCAGGTGTGGTGGTTTATGCCTGTAATCCCAGCTACTTCAAAAGCTAAGGCAGTAGACTTGCTTGAACCCAGAAGGCAGAGGTTGCACTGAGCTGAGACCATTCTACTGCACTCCAGCAGCCTGGGAGACAAAGCAAGACTCCATCTCAAAAAAAAAAAAAGAAAAAAAAAAAAGCAAGAGGGGGTGGAACATAGAACAGTCTCCAAGGTGGAATAGATGACATAAAACAAACCTCCGTAACACCGAAAAGATTAAAATTATACAAAGGACATTCTCTGATCACCAGCTAACTAGATTAGAAATCAATTACAGAAAAAGATCTAAGAAGTCTCTGAACATTTGGAAATTAAACAATACAGTTGTAAATAAATGGATCAAAAAATAAATCACACAGCAAATTAGAAAATATCTTGAAGTGAATGATAATGAAGACTACATTTACTAGATTTTGCTGGCTTGAGCTGAAGATGTATTTAGGAAAGTATTACGTCATTAAATGCTTAAATGGAAAAGCAAAAAGGTTTAACATCAATGACTGAAGCTTTTTTATGAAGCTTAAAAATTAAAATCACATAAAATGCAAAGTAGGTAGAAATAAACAAAAGGAGCAAAATTAATGACATTAAAACAGAAAAATAATAATCAAAAATCAAAGCTATTTTTGGAGATCAATATAATTGGCATACTTCTATCTAGACGTGGAAATATAAAAAAAAAAAAGAACACAGAAATGACCAATATTAGAAAGATCAACAGGAACTGTGATTCTGCTCCTACTAATATTAAATTGTATTAAGGCAGTATTATCAATAACCATGTCAACATATTCAACAGTTTAGAGAAAATAGAAAAATTCCTTGGAAGAGACAAAGAACAGAAACTAATGCAGGAAGAAATAAAAAATATTCATGTATCTTTAAATAAATTCAACTTGTAATTAAAAGCCTTCTAGCAAAGAAAACTACAGAGCCAGTTTGCTTTGCTAGTGAATTCTATCAAACAGTAAAGAAATAATACCAAGCCACTAAAAACTCTTTTGTCACATAGCGAAGAGAATATTTCCAAATAATTTTATGACAATATCACCTTGATGTGAAGGCTTGGAAAATACACAAGAAAATACACAAGAAAACCATAACATAATATGAGAGATGCAGGGGAAGAAAGAGAGAGATGCTCATGAACATAGATGTAACCATCCTTTAAAAAGCATTACTGAATTAAATCCAGAAATGCATAGAAAAATATGGATTATTATGAGGTAAGTCTTTCCCTAAAAATTAAAGTTACTTTAACATTTGAAAAATATTTAATGCATTAATTCAGTTTGAAAGAATGAAGGAGAAAATGGCATGATCATCTTAGTAAATACAGAAAAATCACATCACAAAATTCAACATCAATTCATACAAAAAAAAATCAAATCTTGACACACTAGAAACATAAAGCACTTTCCGTGATATTATATAGTGCATCTATGGAAAAACTACCTAAAATCTTACTTAATGATGATAGATTGAACATTGTTGCCCTAAAAATAGAAACAAGGCAAACATGTCTGCTCTTCCGCTTTCTATTCAACTAGTACTAGAGATCCTAGGCTGTGCTGTAGGCAAGAATAACAAATAATGACACACATATTATAAAGACAGAAGTAAAACTATTAATTTGCATAGGAAAAAATCTCACACATGAAAAAAGCGAAGGCATTTACAATCAAAAGCTACTAGTACTAAGTAGTAAATTTATCAAGAAAACAGAAAACAAGTTCAATATACAAAAGTATTTTTCAAACACTAGAAATAATTGGAAAATAAAATATTTCGTGATTGCATAAAAAACACCTAAAATACTTAGATAAACAAAAGAAATAGGTGCAAACTTCCACCAATAACTAGAATAGATTCTTGAAAGTTACTGAAGACCTAAAAAAGAAGAATATCCCATAATGAACTGAAGACTCAATATTATTAAAATATAAAATTCCACCAAATTATCTGTAAGTTCAAAAGAATCTCAATCAAATCCCAAAAGATTGCAAAAATTCACAAGTTGAATTTATTATTTACATGGAAATACAAAAAACCTAAACATCAGAACAATTTTGAAAAGAAGAACAATGGGCTAAGGCTTATGGTACCTGATAAACCTATGGTAATCAAAACAGTAAATGAGAGAATAGAAAGTCTATATACACACGCACACACTCATGATAAATTACTTTTCAAAAGGATGAATTTAAAAAGAGGATAACCTTTTCAATTAAAAGTACTAGAAAATCTGTTATCTGTTCACATGGGGGGAAAAAAAGTGAATGATAATCCTCACCCCCAATATGCACAAAAACTAACATGGAATCCATTACATACCTCAATGTAAAGCAAAAACTATAAAACTGAAAGAAAAACAGAGGAGAAAATCTTTGTGACATTAGGGAAAGCAGGGATTCTTAGCTAGCACTCCAAAAGTTTTAATAATAGAAGAACAAACGTCATAAATTGCATTTATTCAGAATTTAAAATTTTGTTTTTAAAATAAAACAACAATCTCTATATTTGGAGAAAATATTAGCCATATATATATATATATATATATATGGCTATCTGTTAAAGCATTGTTATTTAAAGCATAAGAAGTACTCTTAAAACTCATCAGTAAGAAAAACAAAAAATGGTCAGAAAATTTTAACAGAATATATAATAAATGTAATGTTAAATATGCACATGAAAAATTGTCATCATTAGTCACCTAGGAAATGCAAATTAAAACTATAATGGCATACATTTACACTCTACTATAAAAGCTAAAATTTAAAAGACTGTCCAGGCCCATTGGGTTATACGTGTAATCCCAGCACTTTGGGAGCCCTAGGCGGGCAGATCACTTGAGTTTAGGAGTTTGAGATTAGAGTGGTCAACAAGGTGAAACCATGGTTCTACAAAATTTTCTTTTTACATTAGCTGGGTGTGGTGGCATGCACCTGTAGTCCCAGCTACTTGGGAGGATGAGGTGGGAGAATGGCTTGAGCCCAGGAGGCAGAGGTTACAGTGAGCCGAGATGGTGCCATTGCACTCCAGCCTGAGTGATAGAGCCAGATCATGTCTCAAAAAGTAAAATAAAATACTTAAAAAATTTTTAAAAATAATTTTAAAAGACTTCAAATTGTTGACAACTATGAGCAATAAAAACTCTCATACACCAGATGGTGCTACCACTTTGGAAAATAATGCATAAGATTTTAAAAATAATATTAAATATTAATTTGTGATGTATCTGTAGGTGAGACTATTAATCTTTTTAGGAATTAGTCCAGAGTAATGAAGACATATATATACACAGATACCTGTACTCAAATATTCAAGGCAGTTTTATAAATAATACACCAAAAACAAAACATCCCAATGTTCATCGCCATGTAAATGAAACACATGGTTTCAGGAGACAAAATATGGGGCTACTTTTATAAACTGGCTTCCTATGGCCTAAATGCATTCTCACCAAAAAGTAATAAATTTATTGAATGAATCTAAAAGCAAACATTTACTGCTTGAGTATAAAGACTGTCAGCAGTATGCTTTTTAATAAAACGGTACTTATCAGTCCATGTATAAATGAGAGCCTGAATTTCATAATTCTATCTCAAAAGTAAGTCCCGATGGCCATTTCTAATATGTACACCAAGTTATGGCAATGATTAATATAGAGAAAAGTGCTGTGAATTGTGATCTATAAAGATTATGTGATGGCAGTGATGCTAATGGTTAGAAAGATTCACGGACATTCAGGAATAGAAGAGCGTGATCCAAGGTAATACACATCTTTGTGGAGATTTGACCATGATGGATCTAATCACACTTTCCCTGTTAATTCTCAACTATTTTATTCAATGTAAATGACCATCAATATACCACAAAAAGAAAGTATTTTGAGTTTCATTAAAGGATAGCCAAATAGTTTGCTCTTTTTTTGAACTGTAAATATGATTTGTTCTTTCCTAACCTCAGAAAATACCATATATTTTTAATTTACCCAAAACAATTACTACGTCATATATTTTCTAACACTACTTATTTGACTCTAGTATTTTTACAACAGGGACCATAGCTGTGACGATATTTCCACATTCTCAGAAACGGCAGGCAAAAGCACTGGTAAGTAAGGGAATCCCAATAAATTGAATGATTCTTATTTCTGTGAGCTATGCTCAAACTTATTAGTCTATGTACATTTGCCAGAATCATGATAAACTATTTCATCTAATGCCAATCTATTAAATAATTTCTCCACTAAAATAAACTTGCCAGCCATAACCCAGTGTGATTTCTCAAATGAAAAAAAGGAAAAGCTGATTCAGAAGTCACTGGTAGTATAAACACAGTTGGGCAACGCTTATAATCCCTTTTCCCTCACAGTCATGGTAATTGATGAAGGAGAGAACTAAAAATAACTGCACAACAGATGGTAAGAAGCATAGCAACAGCACCTGATTTTCTGCAATACTTTTTCCAACTGTTAACATGCATAAGGCATAATGACAGAACTGACGCAACTTCGAAAGAGGCATTGTTTGTAAAATTCTGAATATTAAAGAGTAACCTAATAAACACGGTTGCCCTGCCCCTGGCTACTGGCTAAGATTCCAAATTCCAGGAGCTTAGAAAATCCAGCCAGAGGATGCAGTCTTTCTTCAGTGTCTGTGACAGGATCATACAGTTGCTCCAGGGAAAGTACACACCACATGACCCATGCATAGAATCGCATCTTGGCACTATACCATTGTGTGAAAGTGTTACAACTTTGATACAGCATCCAATAAAAACACGAAATTAATGAGATGTATAAAAACAAGCTTGTGTGAGCATGAGAACAGCTTTTGAAAAAATTAGACTCTTACTTCACAACCTCTTTGGGCCAAAAAAGCGCTGAAAATTGGTCCCATTGTGACCACAGTTTCAATGACAACCTTATTCACTAAACTGTCTAATTTCTGTCTCCCTTCTCCTATGTTTTCCTGCTCTTATTTGGCCAGAAATTTAGACACTGTATCATCAGGAAGACTTTGTCCTTTGGGGAAAAAAGATTTACGGTATTTTTCATTTTATGATTTAAAAAGTTTCCACTAATTTAACAAAGATTGAAATAAACGCAACTATTTCTTAAGTGCTCCTTACTAGTTATGTGTGATAGATTTGATGAGCGGAAAAACTGTACATAATGCGGATACCCAGCCACAGGGCTAAGCAGGGGCTGAAATCTAGGCAAGCTCTACTTACAGTGGCTTCTCCCAAGATGAAGAGATTTCTGCTAATTTGCCCAAACACTGGTGGCATCTATTAGCAATTTGTCTACTTGAGGAAGGATGTCTTTCCTAATGCACGCAAACATAATGGTATGCAAAGAGAGACCCTAAATATGAAAAGGAACCTAATGAAATGGAAAACAAACAAAAAACTTGACAGGTATGATGATGGCCAAGAAATAAAAGGAAACAGAAACCAAAGAGTTATTATTATAAAAGGTCCAGAAGTCTGGAACCTGAAGAAAGAGGAGGATTGGATATCTGGAAAAAGACTGTAGACATCACAGGCATTCAGGAGTTAAATGGGACCACAACCAGCATGTTCCGCAAGAGCTACATCATTCATTTAAAACTGGGTGATATTAAAGCTGTACTCAGTAACCGAAAAGACACAACAAGCTCTTATTCATATACTTCCATCACTATGAAAAAGTATTATACTTTTAAGAAAAATATCCCAAGGAGAAAAAAATACTATTTGCCTAACAGAAACATTTCCACTATGAATTTTGCCTTCAAATAGTACAATTCAGGATTGTGTAAAAATTTTAAGAAACTGTCAAATAATGAGTTGATGGTAATTTTTTTAAACCGTACTGATTCCATTGAATCTCATGTATTATAAATACACAGATTAAATAAGGAAATCACAGAGTATTGAGAAAAAGATAAAACACAGACCATGTGAAATGTACCAACATGAATGTTTTTTAATATGAAGAAATTATGGGGAAAACATTTTTTCTTCACAGAGATGCACATAGTAGTTAAGTATAGTGAAAATAATCACAACATTGACAAGGGATTTCCACATTTACAACTATGTTAATACTCAAAGGCATGATTATTACAGTCTTTAAGTTCATCCATATAGGAAGCATCCCATTCATTTTCTTTCATGCCTTTCATTTTTTAATGACCATTAATCTCTCCTTTTCCACTTAGTGTCTTCATTTTCTGCCTGACCACCACTACATATTCTTCCTAATTTCCAAAGCCCTAACTCACTGCCTAACAAAGATCACTCTCTTAAAACCCAACTTAGTACACTGTCTTTCTTGCACTTAAATATGTGTAGACATATTGTGCACCATTTGTTGCAGAAATAATTTAGGTTAATTTTTTTAACCTGCCCATCAACAGTCCTAAAGTGTAGCCAGACTGAGAGAGATACAAAGGGAGAAACCAGGATGGAAAAGACAAGGTAGATCAAGTTCCTTGAGGAATAAAAGGGTTCCTGCAGGGTCATGCATATATTATTTTTTTTGCTTAGAAAGACATTCCCCAGTGACACCTCCCAGTTGGCCACGTTTTTCCTACCACCCATTCTTTACAACTTGGTGCCATCCTGCTGTGAAACTTCACAGGACTTCTCATTTTGTGAGCCCTCACAGCACTCTATTCAACTGGCTGCTAAAGCAATTACCATGATTCCTTGTAGAAAGGGGATCATGTCAATCCCCTACCTACCATGAAACATGGCAGAAATGGAAAAAAGGAGAAAGAGAACTAAGGAGAGATGAAGGGAAGAGGAAAAAAGAAAAAAGAAATACAAGATATTAAATTCTAAAAAGAAGCCATTAAAAATATAACCGTTTTCTCAAGACATATGAAGAACTGTCATGTAAGAAAAAGCCTCATTTCTAAATGGTTTAGAGAACATAAAAGTGACAAATGCTAAGAAGAGTCAGAGAGTCCGTTTTTGACTCACATTATAAGGATAAGCTTTATGAAATTATAGTTATCTGAAATGGGATAAAATACTTTGTTCTTTGTCTCTGGAAATATCTATATAAAGTTTGGAAAATTACTTTCAAGAGATGCTGGTGTGGGATTTATACGGAGTACACAATAGTTGGACCAGATTGTCATCTCAATCCTGAATTACATTCTTTCATTGAATTTCAACATCTTCAGGGGAGGTAATATTAAGGCTCTGTTTTTCTCTAGTTTGTAACCATTAAATTTTGGACAGAGAACACTGTTTTTAACAAATATTTATTTTTATAAATCTGCATTGGTCTTCTAAAAGAACTAAAAACATTTCATGAAATCCTTATGGTGAGTTACCACATTACACAGATTGACATCTGAAAACAGTTTTAAAAAGTACAAGGCAATGAGACATACCACAGATATTTTTGTGCCTACTATACATGGGAGAAAAAAATCAAAATATATGAACGATACCTCACAGAAAAATGTCTGTGGCATAAACAAAAGCTATGGATAGACTATGTACAAATAATTATCATAATTTCTAAATATAGTCATTACACATTTATATCATATTGTTAGTTTGTTACGTGTGGAAATATCTAGATTGTTGATCAAAAGTTGTGCAACTTTTTTGCCAATAATTGAAATTTGGCAAAAGTTAAAGTGAATTTTTCCAGTATTTATTTAGCCCATATGAATTTCAAGGATTATTTATTAGAATTGTTTGATTCATTTGGAAGATTCCTAGTGATGGATTTGTTTATAAAGGCATGTTAACGCCTAGAAAATGTACTCATACAAATTTTTGAGATGAATTTTTCATCAAAAGGAATGCTAATTCTGAACTTATCCTAAGGACTTAGATTCTAATCCCTCTTTGCCATGTTTCCCTAATAGAGCAGCTATTTCCTGAGTACCCACTCAATGCCAGAGAGTTTACATGTGTACCAACGAAGCCCTGGCTGAGTTTGTACCTTAAAAAATTTGTTTCTTTATTGAGAAAAGACTAAAAAGGAACTAGACGGGCTTGATGTAGCCCTATGTGAACTAGGCAGCTTATGTCCCACAGATGGTCTCACTTAAGACTAAATAACCTAGATTTTGTGGAAAAAACCTGATCTTCGATTATTGTGGAAACTGGATACTGCACTGTCGATATCGTAGGACCAAATAGGGAGTCTAACCAAAAGAAAGCAATGATGAAAACCTACTATTTTCCTATAGACCTTGAAACTATACTCTTCATTCTAGAAGTGCCAAAGGGTTCAAAACTATCAGTTATTAAAAATAACATAAAAACATCAAGCTATCCATAACTATTAATGCCTACAAGCTTATAAAAAGAAAAGACTTAGATCTATTCCTTAGATGTAGTGTAGAATAAAGATTATATGTAATTTTATGAATAAATGCAAACAAATGTTCTGTAGCTTAAAAAAAAAAAAAAAAGACATATTTTCCATGAAACCTTTGTAGTAAATTGATGATCTGACTTTCAATAGCAGTCATCTTAAAAATAAAGATTAAAATTTGGAAGGTAATTCAATTAAATATTTTGGTCCATAATTTTTTTTACCATCTCTTTCCCAAAAATTGTTTTTAGACATACTAGTAGTATTTGATTCATTGTGGAATTCATGGCAGCAGCCATGCTCTGACCACTATACAATAATCTCTATCAGCTGCAAACTAACAATGAGCAACAGAAGTCACTTTAAATAATACAGTTTTGAAAAGAGTCACTACACATAGTAATCGCATTTAACATGCAGAATATGTGGTAAACTGGGATGTGAACCAGGAGGCTGAAGATTTTACAAAATCAAGAGCTCTTATTTATGACTTTGAATCTTTCCATTTCGACCAATGTTTTCCATTTTCCTATCCACTAAGTTATTAGTCTCTATTTTTTTTTTCTGCCTGATTTCTCTTTTTTCTCCCATTTTAAAGTGTTGCATGCTTCCCCTGGAAACACAATCTTTGTCATATGATTAATAATTAAGAATATTATCTCATTCAGTGACCATGGGATCAGATCCAGTCTTCTATTCATAATTTAATATAATAAACACCTATTATGTACCAACAAAACCTGAGAAGGTAAATATAACACCAGGCGCAGATCTTGGAAGTTTACTTAGCTATTTTTTAGTCAAAAAAAAAAAAAATCAATGGCATGAACATTCTTGTGCTGCCTCTATATCTACTTCAATTTGCTGAGGAGTTGGGTTGATGACAGGGAATGAAATTAAGAAAACAGTATATAGGCCATTGCCACTATCACATTCCTTTGACTGAATCCTGGCATCCTATGGACAAGGAAGATGTCTGGGTCAAGGCTTAAGTCTGTACCTGATTTACTACCCATAACCTTTCATCTTCCTTGTACATCCTATCCCCACTGCTCTTTTTGTCCCTCCTTTATTTCCCCTATATGCTAAATTTGTTGAGGCCATAACAGTGTCTTCTTTTTCTTCTAAGTTTTCCCCCAAATTGTCCAGCACCATGCTTTGTACATAAATGCTGACTGAATTATATAGTTTACACTAATATAAGGAAACCATAAGATAGTATAAGATAGTATCAAAAGAACAAAACAAGAGGGAAAGAAAAAGTTACTTTCAGAAGGATACATGGTCTTAATAGTGTAGTGTCACTATCAGAAACCTCTGAGTTTGTACTTAATTTCCTATAATGTTGTGTGCACTGTAAGCCCACCGGGTATTGCATTTTCCACTGGCTAAATGATACATGAGAAGAGGCATTAAAACAAATGAGGAAAAGAGAGAGAGGCACCTTAAACACTTTAATTAAATATTTCCCCTCAGGAAATCTAAAAGAAAAAAATCTATTTTTCTTTCAGCCTATGTGGCAAATACTGTAGGTTGCTAAGCAAATGCCATTTCCTTCCCCCTGTTCTACTTGTCACCTTCCCCTGACAATCTGATAATGCTAGCTGTTCAATTTACCAGCTTCATTTGCCAGTAGAGGAGCCAGAAGGGATTACACAGGGATGCTCTGAGTAACAATTTTCACTCCCTGATTTAAAAAGCAAGATCCACAAGGATGTTTCTCTCACTCAGTATCCCCTCCCTTCTGTCTTTCCATGAGTCCTGTTCTCAAGCAGCAGCAGTCGTCTTGCAACAAGGAACAGAAATGCTGGGGATGAAAGACAGCACACAGAGCCTGGCAGAGAGAGAACCGAAAGTCTGGGACTTCCGGTCATGGATTTCTGACGTAAGACCATACAAACTCCTGTTGTTTAAGTGGCATTTATCTGAGTGTTCTTTACTTTGTGTTAGGTGCTCTGCTAAACACTTTAATGTACATCATCTCATTTTATTCTTATAACAACCATATGAGGCGATAGTCACACCCTGTTTCAATTGACGAGAAGATTGGGGCTAAGAGGATCAGTCTTATCCCAATGCCATACTAAGTAGCAAGCTTGGAGGGCAAAACTAATGTTACTTGAGACAATCTAAACTCTAACTTCATTTTAACTCTAAAACTTATCAACTCAGTACTTCTCATTTGTCAACTTAAAAAGGAAAACATTCACAGCAACTAGGTCAATGCTATGAGAAAGAAAGATTGCTTGAGAGCAGTATTGGTGAAACATCTTGGGAGATGGCTGATAAATGAGTCACCACAATGAAGAGTTTGACAACTTTACATACTATAACCTATAAAAGTAACACAATCCCCCAGGAGACTTGAGCTCACCTCACCCCTGAGACTATGCATTTCTAGCATTTAACAAGGGTAGCTGCCTAGAAGGCACTCAGTCAATATTCATGAATTAATAAGTGAATGAAAGCTGACTGTTGTGATAAGTGATGAAGTAAACACATGAGGATAAGGTCAAATTAATTATCCGAGTATCCACAGGAGTCTCAAGTAGCAAGTAGTATATCAAGTATTTGTTGAAGAAAGGAAGGCAGGCAGAGAGAAAGGAATAGAGGAAGAAAAGAAGACACCTAACAGAAGCCACTGTAATCACTTAATTGCAGCCACATCTGGATATTGTAGCATTGGTCTGGGCCTTTCATATCTCATCGATTTTTAGCGTTCCAGGTGTTACACAGACAAAGACACCTGTTGGAACTCAGTCCTGCAGTGTCTATCAGTGGGTTTCCTGATCATGGCTTTTGATCTCTTATGGCTGGAAATGTGACCTTGCATCTAGTTACCAATTGGCTGTATGTGAATTTCCACTATCTCTGTTCTTCAATCATTGACTTGCCTGCTCAGGCTTACGTTGATGTTCTGGATCTTGAATCTCTATTCTTACTTTAATAGACAAAACTCATGCTCCTTACCTTTCTCTTTAGGTTACTCCCTTCTGAAGGTTGCTTATAAACCTGTGTTCCACCATGTCCCTAGGTAATCTATCCCATTCCCATCAAGGTGTTGCTTGAACCTTCATTAAAGCACACTATTACAGTGGTTCTTAG
Organism: Cacajao melanocephalus; assembly: GCA_963573385.1. NCBI lineage: Eukaryota > Metazoa > Chordata > Mammalia > Primates > Pitheciidae > Cacajao > Cacajao melanocephalus. The sequence goes on from CAUYLG010039984.1 coordinate 18,234, forward strand.
AGCGTGGTCCCTGAACCAACAGAATAAACATCACTTAGAAAATTGGTTAGAAATGCAGATGAGATCGGGCATGTTTAGGGTGGTATAAAACCCAAAGGGAGGGAATGAAACCACCACTGCAGAATTTTAAGTAAGAGAGTGAAAAATCTGACCTAACCAACTCCATCTTGCTTCTAATCTCCAAGCAGTCCTTGTTCATTCTTAGGCATAGGCTGAAGTATGAGAGAAACTTAGTTTATAATTTATAGTTCAGAACAAAGACAGTAACAGCCCTTTCCCAAAACAAACCCTAGACTCAATTGCCTTTGTAAGACTAACAAATTAGACAAAAGTTTAGAAATTATGGTTTAAGAGTTACGCAGCTAGAGGCTATAAGATTCTGACCTTCCCCCAATTGCTCCTGGGGATAAAATTCACTATTGTAAAACCTAAGACCAGTGCTCGAGATATTTTGCAGACCCTGTACTTGATGGATCAGCTGGCACCACCCAGATTGATAAATTGGCTCATCTGATCTTGTGGTCTCCACCCAAGAACGGACTCAGTACAAGAAGTCCCTATGATTTCATCTCTGACCTGACCAATCAGCACTCCCAGTTCACTGGATTTCCTAAGCATCCACTAAGTCGTCCTTAAAAATTTTGGACAATGAGCCTTAGTTTCCTCATTCAAAATATGAAAACTGTTCTGTCTGCATCATGGTGCTGTTTTAAAATTTCGTAAAATTATGTGGAGAAACACTTAGTAGGTAATAACAATTATAATATTCACAGTTACTGGGGATTTACTATGTGCCAGCCACTGTGCTCAAAGCAAACCCCAGGGAAATATTCTGTTTAATCCCTCTTACATAGGAGGAAACTGAGGCTTAGTGGTTTAAGCAACTTTCCCAAAGCTACATAGTGAGAAAATGGCAAAGCTTGGGGCTCACCCCCTAGAAGTCCTGACTCAGAACCTATAATCTTACTCTAGCACTTGGCATCTTCACCCTATTTCCATTTTTATAGTCTTCAGCCCAGTTAATATTTACTTTCAGGAGAAAATCACTCTCTATGCCCAACAAGCCAAATGCACCAACTAAATGTTTACTATGAAAGCCAAAAATTAATTACCGTATTTTTAAGATCAGACTTTGTAGCACTCAAGTATATTCTCAAACCACTGGTACCTTGTTAAATGTTCAACAACTAACTCACCTCCCTTCCCCAAGACCATCTACAGCAATTGCAGATTTCTATGGTGTAACTATCGCCAGGGCTGATTTCAAGCTGCCAACTGAATGATCCCCGATCCTAGATTGCAAAGATATTGGAAAGTACAGTGGATTGCTAGGAGTTGCTCCAGCACACCATTGCCTCGAACCCTGAGTAATGAGACTAACTCACGTCTAGAAGGAGTCAAAAGAATGAGAATAGCATTACCACAGAAACTACCAAAAATGTAAAATGTTTAAAAGTAACAAAACTGGCAAATGTGAGTCATTAAAAGAAATTGTTAGGAAGATTTTAAGTCCTGTGGTTTTATAACTTTCTTAACGATGTTTGCATTTAAAGATCTTCTCTGTAAACTTTTTAAAATAAAAATTTAGTTGGAGAAAAACAGAACCACCATGTACACAGGATGGTAAACAAGGTAAATAAAATTCCTAGGAGTCCTCAATGTGGATAATTATTCTTAAACAACATATTTTAGAAAAATTGAGTACACGTATAAACATTGCTTTACTCAAATCCTCAGCATCAAATAATTTTAAAGTCAAAGTGATGAGTCTAGATTTGGGTTGAGTGGAGAAGAAAAAATTAACTGCTCTTATTTTACTTATGGCACTTGATCTGCCTTTTCTACTAAAAGTTTGAGTTCTGGGCCAAATACCATCATAGTAAGATGTTTTCCCTCAAAGTTTTCTGAACCCAGTTTCCGAGTCTGCTTGAATCGTCTGAACATGATGTCTAGCCATACTCTTGAAACTTTTGATGTGTACATGGGCACACAGTTGAGTAAATCAGTTTATTCCATTCAGGCCTCTATATCTAAATGCTTGAGAAATTTGTTTTTAATCTTAGTATCCATAAATACTTTAAAGTTAGCTGGTTTTTGTTTGTTTTCATGAACACTCTGTTTAACGCTGTGAATGGCAAGAGTGTTATAAGCATGTTCTGTTCTCTCACTTACATAAAATTGCTAAAAAAAAAAAAATGTTCATTAAAAAGAAAAGAGCAGTTAAAAAAATGAGAAGAGCAACCCAGCTTTCCTTCAGATGCCAAAGGTAAGGATTGGTCTATAGAGTTATAAATTGGTAGCTATAAATGCCATCAAAGTCAACACAATTAATATGCATGTAACATAGGCAAAAGTGTTAAAGAGAGTAGAAATAGTAGGGCCAGTGATAAATCAAAGAGGTAAATTACTGCAAAAAAAGCATTTAAAGTCAATTTTAAAAGTTGACTCTGCACATTCCTAGACACACATGCACACACACAAAAATTAAAAATCGATAAACCAGATTAAGCTGTGAGCCACCAGTTCTTTTTGCGACTTTCTGTGACTCAAAAGTTGAGAAATTAGACTAAGTTTAAGGATTGTACACAAAACAATTATGTAGGAACCTTCTAAATAAATTCTGGTAATGTAGCCTTTTCATGTCCTATGGCATGACATTATTCTCACTATAACAGAAACAAACCCTTAAGGGACAAAATTCTATTTATGTCTTTATCGCCTATTATCCTTATTAACCCCATACAACTAGCCAAAATGTCTGCTTTGTATTTCAAGCTGCATTTTTTTGGGGGGTAGATTCTATATTCCTTGTGAATACAAAGGTGCCCTGCTTGAAAATGTTAATCTCCAAAGCAGTATTAGTTACTAAGTTACCAACTCCATTTCTATGGTTTTAAAAAAATACCTCAGACAGAGATTTGGAATGAGTACTTCCAAAATCTGGGATCAATCAAGAAATCACTCCCTAAAAATCTTGTTAGCTCCAATAAGTGTTTCCATCTAAAAAACGAGTTTTACTTTAGAACAACTCCAAATCCTCTGAATTAATTTTCCATTTTCCTTTTCACTGTTTCAGCACTTCTTTTCATATATGCCTCTGTTTTTTCCAGCCTGGCAGATGTTTAAAATTGTTAATGAGTAAATTCAAGTTCTTAATTTAGAAGGATAGGATTATACCAATCTATTTTGGCTAATAAATTGTAACTTTAAATCACCAAGAAACAAGAGTCATATTTCTGTACAAATCAGCCAAATACACCAGAAATTATCTAAAGATTCCATAATTTTTTTTGGAATGTACTGTTGTGAGTTTTCCTAATCTATATAAATGTGTGAGGTTTTGCAAAGGAATACAGCCTTGGGTGGTCAGCCATCTGAATCTTATCAAAGGTCTACTGATAAAAAATGATATTTATGACATACAGTTTGAAGAATATGCAGGACACTTATTCTAAATCAGGGATTTCGACTTTGAGGTCTTGGGTTCTACAACTGGGTTTTAAGAACAAGGGCAGGCCAAGTCGACAGATGTCAGAGCCTATCACTCCCACCTAAATCAAGAGAGTTTGTTTTTTGTTTTTTGTTTTTTTTTTTTGAGACAGTCTCACTCCGTCACCAGGTGCCAGGCTGGAGTGCAGTGGCATGACCTTGGCTCACTGCAACCTCCGCCTCCCAGGTTCAAGCAATTCTCCTGCCTTAGCCTCCCGAGTAGCTGGGACTACAGGCACACGCCACCATGCCCTGCTAATTTTTTTTTTGTATTTTTAGTAGAGACGAGGTTTCACCATGTTGGCCAGGATGGTCTTGATCTCTTGACCTCGTGATCCACCCATCTCGGCCTCTCAAAGTGCTGGGATTACAGGCGTGAGCCACCGCACCCGGCCTCAAGAGAGTTATTTATATATCAGAGTCTGCCAAACATTTCAGTTGAAAAGGGGATTCTGATACTTAAAAAATGTAAAATTTGGTGCTGTAATAATGCTAAATTTTATATTTAATTTTATACTTAAATCAGTCCTGAGCATTGAGGACTGGAATTCTTTATGATTACACTATATCATATTGATTCCAGGACAGTAATAATACTGAATATTTTTGTTTGTTTTTATATGTGTGAGACACAGTCCCCCTCTGTCACCCAGGTTGGAGTGCAGTGAAACAATCTCGGCTCACTTCAACCTCTGCCTCCTGGGTTCAAATGATTCTTGTGCCTCAGCCTACCAAGTAGCTAGGATTATAGGTGTCTGCTACCACACCCACTAATTTTTGTAATTTTGGTGGAGACAAGCTTTCACCATGTTTCCGTGGCTGGTCTTGAACTCCTGGCCTCAAGTAATCCACCCAAAGTGCCCAGCCTAAGTATTGTTATTAAGGAACACACCCAGCAACTATACTGTGTAACTCTTAGTGCAACTGATGTAAGTAATTATTGAGCTCTCTGCCCACTGCCTATCTTAATGCCCCACATATGGTAACACTTGAAAAAAAAAAAAAAAACTTTAGAGGTAAAGGATAAGCAAAGTCTTACCTTACCATACTGGAGAAAGCATATCTAATCATATTTCCCTCTTTGCTTCTACTTTCTAGAAACCTGAAACCAAATGCATTTCTAACTACTATAAGCAACTTGGTAACTAAGGATTCTGTTTCCTCTTTTTGTCTTCATATATTGATTCACATTTCACCAAGCTATGTTTTTAACTCTTTTATTCTTTTACTGCATTCTATTATTTAAGATATGAGCTGGATTATATATAACAGATCTGAATGGCCAGTTAAAAGGTACTTCTCTCATGTGAAAGGGAGAATGTCCAGGGATTCGGGCTCCTTCAATCTTGCTGCTCCCTCAAATCTGCAGTCTGGTCCTTATTTGTATGGCATAGGATGCACCCACCATGTCCACATCTCATGCAGCAAGATAAAGGCATGGTTAGAAAAGCAGCACAGACTTTCTTCTCAAGGACACCACCAGGAACTTGTACCCATCAGTTCCACATATCTCACTGGTCAATCCTAGTCACACATACAATCTTTGTAAATGTGCCTTCATCTGTGGGTTCTTCTAACGTAAAAAGAAAGCAGAGAGTCGATACTGGAAGAAGGAAATAAACTGCTTAACTTTCTTAAGATTACAGCCTCAATCACTGGTTCTCACGTGTTAGCATGTACCAGATTCATGAGCAGTCAAGCTTATTCGCAGCACAAATTCCTAGGCAGCCAACATTGGGTTTCTGAACTAGAATTGCAAAGAGACCTTCTAAGCTGAACATTTAACAATCATTCCAGATTGTTTTGATTATTGGGTAAATTTGAGATGCCGTAAATTATTCTTGTTTTCTATAAGGCAGCTATTCTGAATTAGGTGATTCAGATATCATTATCCCTTTAAATCATGTTGGAGGATAACAGGTAACAGGACCAGCAACATCATCTCCAGTCTTGTCCTTAATATCCAACACATACCCTCCCAAGTGCCTATTCTATTCTCCTGTCAATCTCTTTTTAAATGTATGCCTGCCATTTCCCCCAAAATAGGATTTGTGTCACAGTTCTGCCTGAATTCACCTCTGTATCCCTAAATGCAGCCCCACCAGAACGCCAATATTGTCCTTGACCATATGTAGTGCCATGAGGAAACAGCCAGATTAACAAATAATTACATGGCAACATGACAGTTGCTGTGTTGGATGCATGGACAAGTTGTTCCAGATAACTAATAAAATGGTAGCATCATCAAAGTCTCAGAATGATCCTCAATATCAAATCTAATTGGGGCAAATGGAAAAAAGAACAAAGAAGCCTAGGCTATAGGAATAGCAGAGTCACAGAAGGCCAAAGATGTACAAAGGCTTCCTGTGGCTCCCAAGTTCACATCAAAACTCTGATCAGAAACCTGTGGGCCCACACTATATACCCTTGTCCTAATTCCTTCTAATACCATTCTACCTGCATTTTTCAAGATGGCTCATAGACTGGCATCTTTCTAAAATCCTTTTCATCAGCTACTCCTGATGCTGATCTAGTAATCATCAAAATGAATCTTCCCTGTTTGAGTTCGTAAGCCAGACTATGCAAAGAGACAAAGACAAGTTCTCATGGACAGGCCTTTGAGTTTGCTCCCATATCCTGTGGTTTATACACCAGCAGATATCATGGTCAGAATAAACAGTGCTCTCTCTCCTGATGCCCCATTAGCCAATTCCTGATTTGCTCCAGTAAGTTTCTACTTAATCACATTGATTGTGTGTTTATGACTCCATAGCATTATAAAGCATGTTTATCTCCTGTTGAAATTTCTTATTTCTAACTTTATAAACAGAGGATGAGAAATTGGAATATTACAGAAATGTATTTAATGCTACATTTTTAGGTTCACACATATTCCCGATCTACTGATCCTTCTATCATCACATGAGATTAACATGCACTCTCCAAACCATACTTCCCAGGAGATTAACAGGATAGGTTTATATATGTGTGTGTATATATATATATATATGGCTAGAAAAGAGTTAAAACTGTGTCAATAAACCAGTGATCTAAATAAAAAGATTCCCTCTATAGGTCTTTTAATGGACCACAGCACACAAAGGGGTCATAAGGAAGCAAAATCTTTTGAGAAATAAAGCCTCTGCAACCAACATAGAAATGGTGAAGAGAATATGGGAGTTGGCGTCTGCAGCTACACACTCAAAATAAGCAGGCCCACATTGCCCCTGGTGAAACTAAAAAAAAAAAAGCTACAGTTTGATTTTCATGGGCTATTGTAACCCTTAATGGGCAAAAACTGGAAGCATTCCGTTTGAAAATTGACATAAGACAAGGACACCCTCTCTAACCACTCCTATTCAATGCAGTATTGCAAGTTCTGGCCAGGGCAATTAGTCAAAGAAAAGGAAAGGGCATTCAATTAGGCAAAGAGGAATTCAAACTGTCTCTGTTTGCAGACTACATGATTGTGTACTTTGAAGACCCCATTGTCTCAGCCCAAAATCTCCTTCAGCTGATAAGCAAATTCGGCAAAATCTCAGGATACAAAATCAACATGCAAAAATTATAAAGCATTTGTAAACACCAATAACAGACAGACAGAGCCAAATCGTGAGTGAACTCCCATTCCCATTCACAACTGCTACAAAGAGAATAAAATACCTAGGAATATAACAAGGGATGTGAAGGACCTCTTCAAGGAGAACTACAAACCACTGCTCAAGGAAATAAGAGAGGACACAGACAGATGGAGAAACATTCCATGCTCATGATTAGGAAGAATCAATATCATGAAAATGGCCATACTGCCCAAAGTAATTTATAGATTCAGTGCTATCCCCATCAAGCTACCCTTGATTTTTTTTCACAGAATTGGGGAAAAAATCACCTTAAATTTCACATGGAATTAAAAAAGAACCCATATACCCAAGACAATTCTAAGCCAAAAAAAACAAAAACAAAAACAAAAAACAAAGCTGGAGGCATCACACTACCTGACTCCAAACAATACTTCAATGCTACAGTAATCGAAACAGCATGGTAGTGGTACCAAAACAGAGATATAGACCAGTGAAATGGAACAGAGGCCTTGGAAGTAACACCACATATCTACAACCATCTGATCTTTGACAAACCTGACAAAAGCAATGGGGAAATAATTCCCTATTTAATAAATGGTGTTGGGAAAATTGGCTAGCCTTCTGTAGAAAGCTGAAACTGGATCCCTTCCTTATACCTTACACAAAAATTAACTGAAGATGGATTAAAAATATAAATCTAAGACCTAAAACCATAAAAACCTTAGAAGAAAACCAAGGCAATACCATTCAGGACATAGGCATGGCCAAGGACTTCAGGACTGAAACACCAAAAGCATTGACAGCAAAAGCCAAAATAGACAAATGGGATATAATTAAACTTAAGAGCTTCTGCAAAGCAAAATAAACTATTGTTAGAAGGAGCAGGCAACCTACAGAATGGGAAAACATTTTTTACAATCTACCCATCTGACAAAGGGCTAACATCCAGAGTTTACAAAGAACTTAAACAAATCAAGAAAAAACAACCATCAAAAAGTGGATGAAGGATATGAATAGACATTAGAACAGCAATCATTTAAAAAATCAGCAAACAATAGATGCTGGAGAGGATATGGAGAAATAGGGACACTTTTATGCTGTTGGTGGGAGTGTAAATGAGTTCAACTATTGTGGAAGACAGCGTGGCAATTCCTCAAGGATCTAGAACTAGAAATTCCATTTGACCCAGCAATCTCATTACTGGGTATATACCCAAAGGATTATAAACCTTTTTATTATGAAGACACATGCACATGTATGTTTATTGCAGCACCGTTCACAATATCAAAGACTTGGAAGCAACCCAAATGCCCATCAATGATGGACTGGATAAAGAAAATGTGGCACATATACACCATGGAATACTACACAGCCACAAAAAAGGATGAGTTCATGTCCTTTGCAGGGGCATGGGTGAAGCTGGAAAACATCATTCTCAGCAAACTAGCACAAGAACAGAAAACCAAACACAACATGTTCTCACTCATAAGTGGGTGATGGACACAGGGAGGGGAACATCAGGCACTGGGGCCTGTCTGGGGGTGGGGAGCTACAGGAGGAATAGCATTAGGAGAAATATCTAATGTAGATGACGGGGTGATGGATGCAGCCAACCACATGTATACCTACGTAACAAATCTGCAAGTTCTGCACATGTACCCCAGAACTTAAAGCATAATAATAATAATAAAAGATGATAGAATAATAATTAAAGCTGAATTTGCAATAATTAAAGCTGAATCTCATTTTTACAGAGAATTTGGCATACAATATATACAGGAGAGCTAAAATAATTCAAGAATAGTTTATTTATGCAATAAATAGAATGAGTTTTAATAATCAGAAATCAGAAATAAAAAGGATCATTTTAAGGTAATAGAATTGCTTATGTAAATAATTCCAGAAAATCAACATAAAAAATCAGTAGACCTAATAGGAAAATGTGGTCAGGCATAATGGCTCATACCTATAAATCCCAGCACTTAGGGAGGCTGAGGCAGTAGGACTGCTTGCGGCCAAGAGTTTGAGACCAGCCTGGGCAACACAGGGAGACCCTCTCTCTACAAAGAAAAAAAAAAAAACAGTTTACTGACTTAATACCAAAAAGTAAAAATAAAACTTTTAACCCATATATCAAGAATTACTACATAGAAAACAAATTTTGAAATTAATTTAAACGCAAAATTTTTAACAGTTATATAAAATGTTCAGAAACCAAAAAAACATGATGTTAAGAAATGTATAAAAATAAAAGTTCCATAATTTACTAAGGGATTTTAATGACTTGAATCAATATTGAACCAAATTACGTTCACCATTTGGAACACTCAATATTACAAAAATGTTGACTCTCTTAATTTGTACAATTATCTTTTTTTATTATGATTTTTATTATTTTTTAAATAGAGATGGGGTTTCACCTTGTTGGTCAGGGTGGTTTCTAACTCTTGACCTCAGGTGATCCACCCACCTCTGCCTCCCAAAGTGCTGGTATTACAGGTGTGAGCCACCACACCTAGCTTAATTTGTACTATCTAAAATAATTTATCTAAAATAATTTCTAGATGAGTCAAAACATAATTTTTGGATGTATTGAGTTAATTCTAAGTTACTTTAAAAAATAAAGACAAAGTAAATAAATTTAGTGGTGAAATGAGCAAGGAAATATTAATTAGCACTTTCATATTTCAAAATATAAAAACATTTTAACATATAAATAATACACACTGAAAAGAATGCTGAAAATAGGAATTAAAAAATATTTTTATAAATCAGTAAGACTATTAAGTATATGGTATTAGAATAACTAGTTAATAATATTTTTTTTTAAATAGCCTTCACAATATTTGCCAAAGATCTCCAGGAGGTTAAAGTGCTAATTTTAAAAATTGAAACCTTTTTTTTTTTTTTTTTTTTTGAGATGGAGTTTCACTCTTGTTGTCCAGGCTGGAGTGCAACGGCATGATCTCGGCTCGTTGCAACCTCTGGCTCCCAGGTTCAAGCAATTCTCCTGCCTCAGCCTCCCGAGTAGCTGGGATTACAGGCATGTGCCACCATACTCAGCTAATTTTGTATTTTTAGTAGAGATGGGGTTTCTCCATGTTAATCGGGCTGGTCTCAATCTCCCAACCTCAGGTTATCTGCCCTCCTCAGCCTCCCTAAGTGCTGGGATTACAGGCGTGAGCCACCGCACCTGGTCTTGAAACCATTTTTCAATGAGGAATAAACTATAGGTAAATAGTTACATAATTTTGGAAAAAGGTAAGACTTTAGAAGCAAAGTAAGAAAACTTCACCAGTTCTTTACAAAAATTGTATGGTTCTATGTATTAAAAAAACACAACAAAAACATTAGAAGGAAAATAAGCTGGGGGCAAAAGATTTATAAAATATGTAACTAGAATAAGAAAGTCTGGCATTGAATGGTCACAGGCTGATCCGTGGGTTCAAAATACATCCAAGTACCACTGACCATGTAACTACTACCATATATGAAACAGAACAATCAGAACAGCTAATGCTTTCCTCATAATCCTTCTGTCTCCTGAGAGTTAAATTATTTTACCAAAACTCAAAGTGGCAGCCATTCTCTGCAGTCCTCTGCTACCACCAGGGTAGCTGAAGAAGGGGCTGACTCAGTGATCAACTGCACAACAAACTGGTAAGGGGAAAATTCAATCACTAGACTTGGGAAAGGATGAAATGGGAACACATAACTTGGAAACAACCATAAGTTTATGTGTTCAATTAATTCTGTGGCTGTTGGAGACATGCCTTTTGCGTTATTGCTGCTTATCATTCTTCTATGTTAACTGAAGTTTATGTTAAAGAGTCATAAATTCTATGAATTCTACCTTCTATATAACTGCATGTCCATTGCCCTAGTTTAAGATGTCATTGTTTTTCATTTGCCTACTGTCACGGCCTTCTCATCTATCTCCTTCCTTCCCTCCATCACATCTCTCATCTGGAGATTTCTAAAGTGCGGTACAGATGCCTTAGGGGCTGTAAAGTCAATCTCTCAGTATTTGGAGAAATATTAGATCGTCTATTTATATTTATTTTAACCCCCAAAATTCAATGAATATTAAACTTTAAATAATTTCTTTCTTCGTTTATAACAGGCAGACAATTAAGCACTTTTTTCCACAGAGCTGCTGTGAAGATCAGTTAATATAAACAGCGCAAGGAAAAAGTAAGTTGTAAATGAAGATTAGCTGTAATTATTAATATGTAAGTCAATGCTAGCCCCCTCCCTTGGCAGTATACCAGCAATTTCCTCTCATATGGTAATAATCCTGAGGGCAAAGAGGACATTCCACAATGTAGAATAATTGATAGTTTCAGCATATTGTCCTTATAAATCAGTTAAAATCAGTTTTTGATTATTCCATTTTAATCCAACTGGTCATCATAGAATACTCATTTAAAAGATTCCAGCAACAAAATAGTAAAATAAAACACCAACTTTAAGGTAGCATTAAAAAGCTAAGAAAATCACAACACTGATGTATTTGATCAGCCACATTCTGTGGCAGATCATGATGAACTAATCAAATCCAATATGGTTATGTAATTTTCTCCCAGTATTAATATCAGCAACTACAAAACTTCTTACCAACACATTTAAAAACTCAGGAATACATTTTGCTCACCTATTAAAAAATGTTTGCAAATACTAGTAGTAGGCATAGAGCTGATTTATTAGAAATTAAAAATCTGACAACTTCCAATTAATTTGTAACTACTGTCTTTCATCAGGTAAGATGGGAATTTCTCAAGTTTTAAAACAAAACTGCGTAATTGAAAGGCAAGATTCAGAAGTGAAGAAATATCCTAAAATCGAATAATATCATGAATATTGAATAAATATTATAATAACTATAAAATATGATTAAAACATCAGAATAAAGTGAACTAAGATAAGCACATCATATAGCTTTATCACAAAGGATAAACTATAGAGTGTTTTTTTTAGGAAATGTATTTATTCACATTGTTCTCACTGTAAACATGTATAAATTGTATAGAATGGTAAAATGGTATTACTATGTCAACTTTTTATTAGTAAGCAAAAGTATTTCATTGTTAAAATAAAATTTAAGAAATTAATAATTGAATCTTATCTTTAATTCATTTTTCTCTTTTGTGTAGTCTTATAACATACATAACTTCAGTACCGTAACACTAGCAATGTAACTTATAAACAAAAAGTGCTATGAAAAAGGTCAAAAAAGCTGGGAAAACACACACTGCTGTAGTCTAATTCTCACAGCTGCTAAAGTTATTCTCTTAATACACACTTGAATCATGACTTATGCTTCTTTAAAAATCTGTTAATGGCTCCCTATGACCTAATTAGCAAAATGTAAACTCTTTAACAACATATATGAGTGACTGGGTCAAATACTTTCAGCCTATGAGGCTTTTCCCCCCTCTCTGAGATGTGACTAATTCCCCATATTTCCATGGCACTTAACCTGTAACTTCAATATAGTACTCACTTTGTCAGTATCGTTAAGAGTTTCTGTGCAAGCGTGAATAGAGGACTGGACAGTCAGGAAACCTCTGGAAGCACCCAGCTCTACTGCTGTGTTACCGTGAGACCCTGATTTGTCATTTTATATATCTGAGCTTCAAGTCTTTAAAATTGAGATAATGGAAGACTGTCAGAAATAATTTACCTAAGTTTTCTAGTTAAGTCGTCTGTCTCCAGTAGTCAGTAAATACTAGTTCATTAAATACTGGAGGAACTATGTGTTCTTCAGAAAAATAACTAATATTCAAGTAAATATAATAAAACTAACACCCATAACTACATTTAATCTCCTTTAATTTCCAAGATACATTTAAATTTTATTGCCACTTAAGATCTAAAGCATTTTATTATTTTTCCCTACATCTGACTATTTCATTTTAGGATCCACAGACGTTGTTGCTATTTGGTTTTAAAAAATATTCATCACTTCTCACCGTTTACTCAAAGGAGAGTTTGGATGTTAAATGATCCCAGCAGTCCCAATCTAGAGTAGAATTTCTTTCTAATGCTCAACATATGGCAGAAATCACAGCAGGTAAAGTTTATCTTAGATGACGTCCTAGGAGGTTTAATTAACCATGCAATTAAAATAAGTGCAATGAAATCATTTTAAAGTATTGTGGGACCATGTAGCCTGGTGAAAGGTAGAAGATTCTGGGAATTGATTCAGCTCTTTCACTGATGTGCATCACAAGAGATGCCACCTGTGGACCACATTAATTTGTGAAGCTGTGAGCCTTCTGGTAACCAGACAGACCAGGTAAAAGGAGTGGGCTCTGAGAAAATTGGATTTGGCCTTTCTCTATACTGTACATATTCAGAGCAGAAAGCAATTTCTAAACACACAGCTTTCCCCAAATACACTCATATATAAAAATAAGGGAAGATACCCAAGGAGCAAGAGTGTGACTTAAAGGACAAAAAAGCTTTAAACGCAGCTGAGCTCACATTGACAACTAACAGCAATGTTTATGACATATGAGAATGACATCTCTTTGTATATAATTATGTATTAAATATAGTGTGATCCATATTTTGAGTAAAAGAATTTAAATGTGCATCTACAAATATGGGCATTTCTCTAGGTATATTGCATGAATATGTTTCACATTAAGTGTCACAGAAATTCATGTGTGGGTGGAGTCAATACAAAGGGAAAAGCAGTAACTCAGTCCCTATAGATTATTGATTGGTTTTAATAGCTCTTCTTGAATTCCAGCCAGAATTTTCTAAAATCTTCTGGCTGAAAACATTATTAATAAAATTATTTACTTTGAATTTCTTTGTTTCTACAAATGCTGTAAGACCCTGGAGAGCCCACCACTGCACCTGATTGCTTGCTTTAGAGCTGAGAGTATTCACATTTAGTCACCCATCAAGCAGAGAAAAGACAAACCCTGTAACTCACGAATTTTTGAAACAGAAAAATGATGAGGAGAAATAAAAAAGTATATGGTGAAGGTCTATATCATCTGTAGACTAGAACTCTCCATTTTCCTTTCAGTAGGTGAAAAGAAGAATCCTTAACCATTAATTGAAGAGACCTCTAAGAAAACTAGCTATTAAGGTAAATAAATAAGACTTTTAAAACACTTTAATACTAACCTGGAGGAAGTAAGTATTAACAACTTTCTGAGGTATTCTGAATTTTTAAATTTGAAATTTTCAAATGAATTTGAGCTTGCTGGTGTTGAAAATCAACATGTAAAAACACAAATTCTTTTATACCCAAAAGAAATTTGAAGATATTATTTGACCACCCTTGCCCCTGTCACCCACAAAACTATCTTTTCATGAATAATGAACAATTAATTTTGTTTTCTAAAATACACATGGAAGAAAATATCAAGGTGAATATATAATGAAATTGAGTTTGAAACTTTTTATGTCACTTTCTGTGACCCCAAGTGTTAATCATTTGATTAAATCTATCAAAACAAATTTAGTGTAGCTGGGTGGGGTGCCAATAAGGGCATTGTTTAGCATCTCCCATGTTGAAATAATTTATGAAATTGAAAAATAGTGTTCTTACCAGCTGTGCTCAAAATTATACAAAATGTGATGCAACAAGATTCTTTATGCTTTAGAGATATAGTCGGTACTAAAATATTTACTGATGAAAGAATACACTGCCCAGAATGATCTTTCAAGAAACCCAGAAACAACGGTTAAAGTTGGAGGGAGTAATGAAGGAAACAAGATTCATTATGTAAGTGGAATAATAGTTACATGTGGATATATTATACTATCACTGTTTATTTGAAATGTTAAATAATTGTTTAAATCTTATGCAGATATTAAATATGGCATGGTTTGTTGAAGAAAGATAATTAAAATAAGCTAAATATCAATTCAATTGAGAACTTACAAAAAGGTATCAAAAACTAGTATCAAAATCATGCAAAACTCTTAAAAGTACATCATGGAAAACGGGATTCCATAAATGTATCACCTACTATGTACCCACAAAAAATAAAAATCTTAAAAAGAGTACAGTATATCCATTTGAGCTGTTATGACTATATTGTAAATGAAATGAAAAGTGAATAAGTACGTTATTTGTAGAAATGGTAGAAAGGATTATATATTTATATAATTTATTATAGCAGCTTTAGGAAACTAATAAATTTACTTATATCTCTATATCAACATATATATGTATATATATTTAAAATGCTGCTATAATAAATGACTCCAAACTTAGGGGCTTAAAACACAAATTTACCTTATAATTCTGGATGTCAGAAGTCCAAAGCAAATAATTGGCTAAAATGAAGATATTGACTGTGTTACATTCCTCATGAAGATTCTAGGAGAAAATTCATTTTCCTGCTTTTTCCTGCTTCCAAAGGCCATCTGAACTCCTTGACTTAAGACCTCTTCCTTCATCTTCAAATCAATCTCTGACTGAACCTCCTGCCGCCCTCTTATAAGGACGCTTGTGATTATATCAATCCCACCTGGAAAATTCAGGCGACGTAGCCTGAATTATACAGGTGGCATCGATATAATCACACAATTATATTAAGGATTTTTAGAAAATCTAGCCATAACTTTAAAAATAGTTATTATGAGGCTTGCATGTACTTTGTCACTAGCTTCTTTATTAAGTTTAATTCATTCACATGGATATATTTCTTGGAAATATGATAAAAGAAAAACTGACCAACAGTAGAAAGGGGTCTATTATGGTCTATCCCAGATACCACCTCTACTTTCAGGTACCACAAGATAAATAGGTCCGGTATTGTAGAAGAGCAGAAATGTGCACTTGTTTGTGGTTAAGAGAACAAAAGTGGCACTCACAGCTACTCTGTTCCATCTAAATAGATAGCATCTGTGGAAGCAGTTAGAGCAGTTGAAGTGAGCTCTTTAATGGCCCAGGATCATAGAAAGAAGTCTCAGAACCAAGCCTAAATGGGCATGGGTACATACTCTGGTTTTTCTTGAGATCATATAAATCTTTTGTCTTTTATAATGGGCATGAGCAGCAGTGAATAGACAGGCAGCAATACTAATGCATGGCACGTGCACAAACTTGGTTTGCTAAGTCCTAATGAAAAAATAACGAGAATACATGGACTTTATTTCCTTTACTTTTCAGGAGCTTAGTTTTTGACAATGATCAAGGAGTTTCAACAACTCTGTCTTTTTTCCATTGTTTTACTACCATTTCCCTAGCTATTAAATATTGCAATGGAAACATCAGTTTTAAAGGTTGCTCTATTTGTTTTTGATCATTAACATTCTGCACAGCATGCCTCAGGAAGTGTAAAATGAAATGTGCAGATTCTAATTCTTACTGATAAAATAATGAGGGAGCCAGAAAAAGGTCATAGCTTAGATACCAGATTCATGAGCGTACAATGTCATGTCTCATTTTGGGACTGGTATCTCAATTGCAATTTCTCTTGCTAACTTAATTCTTAAATCTTATTAAAATATTTTTTGTGTTTTATAAAAGGATAAAATTTTATTCATGGATGACTGACGTGTTTGTACTCACAACAATTTTGTGTTCTATCCCATATGTGGAGATAAACAAATCATGATTACATTTTTAAAAATCAGTAACACTTCTGAGATTTTATAACACGGCATACACATAAATTGAAGTTTTCAATTGAAAATATTTTCATAGAAAAACACTAAGAGTTTTACACAATATATAGGGGGAGATGGGATATTTCTCAGTGGCACACTGTCACTCTTAATTGCTATACTCTTTTCTCATTCCTTGTTCGTGAATTGAAACTAAATGGATTTCGCCCTTGAGAAGAAAATGGAAGATCGTATTTTGTATCTTTACTGTGTGCTAATACTGTATTTTTCTCTGTACATCATTTAATCCTCATGGAAACCTTGTGGGGATGGTGGAAACCTCAATTTGCAAAGGAGCAATAAGAGGAATTAAGTAAATTGCTTGAGAGTGCTCAGCTGGTAACTTAAACTCAGGCTAACAGATTCCAAATCTATACATCTCATCTCTCCTAAACAACATACTCATTCCCATAGTACTTTTCATGTGGAACTAGGAATATGTCTACTAGAAAGTTTAATATTGTTTATTCAAGATGAAAGGACGGGAGTAGTGTCTCATGCCTATAATCCCAATGCTTTGAGAAACTGAGGTGGAAGGATCACCTGGACAGCATAGCAAGACCCCCATTTCTACAAAACAAAAAGGTCAAAGTGCACACGTGCAAATTAATACAGGTAGTCTTCGAAAACATTCTGCCCTATTAAAATTTTAGAATTATGGTCACTGTTAAAGTTTTCATTAATAAAATAAATAGGAAAACTGACAAGTATTTAACCTAGATATCATTTTGATTTATCACAATTAAATTATATCGAGAGTAAAAGTTGTATAAAAATCTGAACATAGACTAAAATTAGGTGTCAGTTTCAATAGACTGTGTGTGAGACTCTCAGCCAACCAAGAGCTGCACACGCCATGCCACTTCCCTTAAGAAGTGAGCAACTGTCATCATAAGAAGATTCACAGCATACTAAAAAGAATTGCTTCAATTAACACTTCATTGCTATTTTTTTTCAATTATTTTCTTTTACTGCTCCCTTTCCTGTGTGTTTTATAGCCTTCAAGACAACTTGCACTCAAAGCCTGCTGAGAGAGGCAGGCTGGGAAAATCACAGGCATTTCCCACAACCAATACGCCCAGAGTGCGGTGGATTTTACAGCTGAGAGCTGAGCTGCAGGCCTAATGTGTCTGCTGGCAAATAGTATTCAGTATTCTACTCTTTCTCATCCCTTCCCTCCTGGCCCCAGCCACACTGTGGAATTCCAAAAGTGTCTCATAACACTATTCAATTCTAAATTAGTCTTCATAAATCTTTTTCATGGCTTCATTTACTTTCATCAGCAATTTGTGATTGCTCCTTCAAAACCTTTTTACAAATGTCTTTCTCATAGCTGTCCTTATACAGCAATTTTCACTGACAGTGAAGATGAAGACTAATTGAACGTCTAAATAGCAGCTCTTCCATCAAGTCCTTGTTTCATCGTGGTTACAAACTCATCTTCCCAGCACGTATTCTCTGTAGACAGGCCAAAGAAGCTAAGATTTCTAAGCGGTATTTCTGAGTTGTATGTGAAAGTCATGTGCATGCCACTATTTGAGCTGAGGTTTTCATAAAAACAATGGTCTGCTTGACATTTGGAAGACGCTGTCAACCATACTAACTGGTTTGAATAATAGTCAGTAAACCATAATAAGAAGCTGTGAAAACTCACCTTCCAAGCATTGCCGAATAATTACCGAGGGCTAGTTAATGCCTAACTAATTACTCACCTAAGCTGCCTGAAAGGTTCTGAAAGGAACCATCAGGGTGGATGTTTTTGTTAAAAAGGTGTAGGGGAAGGCCGGGTACAGTGGCTCATGCCTGTAATCCCAGCACTTTGGGAGGCCAAGGCAGATGGATCATGAGGTCAGGAGTTTGAGATCAGCCTGACCAACATGGTGAAACCCCCTCTCCACTAAAAATACAAAAATTAGCCGAGTGTGGTGGCAGGTGCCTATAATCCCAGCTACTCGGGAGGCTGAGGCAGAAGAATTGCTTGAACCTGGGAGGCAGAGGTTGCAGTGAGCTGAGATTGCACCTCTGCACTCCAACCTGGGCGACAGAGGGAGACTCTGTCTCAAAAAAAAAGTGGGGGGTAAGGAAAGGGAAGACAAACTGAAAAGAGGCTCCTCATTCATCTACTCATCAGCCCAGCCACAAAGCTTGGCTCTTCTATCATCAGTGCTAATCAGTTTTATTACCTAATCAAGTTTTCATGCTGAGAGTGAAGCTAATCAATCCAGGATGACACCAAATTGACTTTTGTTTCATTTTAAAATCTGTTTTACATTATCCCTCACTTTTCCTCTTCATACTACCTTGATGCCACCATTACATTGGTTCATCAAGATTCATGATACTTTGGTCTTTTGGGTGGATATAATAATAAGCGCTAATATTAAATGTTTCCATAAAATACTTTTTTATATATGTAAGCCTCTCAACAACAGAGTTAGAATTTTAGTCATCAACATTTTATAGATGATTAACCATGACTTATGGAACGGTAGGTATCTAAACTAAAGACAACTACTAAGAATGGAGCCAACTGAAGTGCAAAGTTTTTATTCCAAAGCTCTCTTTTGCTTTCACTATATTATCCTAGCTCTCTTTAATAGAAAAAGGCAATCCAGTCAGTGAGATTCTCTTTAGCCACAAAGTAAGTTTCCATCACAGAATGTCAATTTCTATTTAAATATTCCTACTTCTGTAGCTCCTATATATGATAATACAGTAGCATCCGCTGATCCATGATTGCACTACTGCACTCCAGATTGGGCGACACAGTGAGACTCCGTTTCAAAGAAAAGAAAAAAAAAAGCCAAGGAAAAAAAATCAATTTGCAAGTTAACTGTGACTTTTTTCTTCTTAAATAAAACCTTGATGACTGAAAACCAACATTAAAAATGTTACATTCCAGAAAAGAAAGCAGGGATGACACTCATAAAATTAGTACAAATATCCACACCACACAGCCCTAGTAGATGGGGTTGTCCCAATTTCAAAGGAATTAAAAGGCTTTCCAATGGTCTTATAAATTACTAACAGCACTGTGGTAGTTCATACTGAATATCGGCTTGATTGGATCGAAGGATGCCAAGTATTGTTCCTGGGTGTGTCTATGAGGGTGTTGCCAAAAAAGATTAACACTTGAGTCAGTGGACTGGGAGAAGCAGACCTACTGTCAATCTGGGTGGGCACCGTCTAATCAGCTGCCAGCGCTGCTAGGAGAAAAGCAGGCAGAGGAATGTGGAAGGACTAGATGGGCTCAGTCTCTTGGCCTCCATCTTTCATGGGTGCTGGACACTTCCTGCCCTCAAACATCAGACTGCAAGTTCTTCAGCTTTTGGACTTCTGGACTTATACCAGTGATTTTCCAGGGCCTTTAGGCTTCCCTACATTTGAGGTTTTGGGACTCTGGCTTCTTTACTCCTCAGCTTGCAAAGGGCCTATTATGGGACTTCACCTTGTGATTGTGGGAGTCATTACTCCCTAATAAACTCACTTTTGTCTATATATCCATCCTGTTAGTCCTGTCCTTCCAGAGAACCCTGATTAATACTGGCACATCTCTAACTGATACGTAAGTCTAACAGATTAAAAACTTTATGCTCTTTTTAATAATGTCTTCAGCCATTGCACTAACGCCATTTTATCAAATATTCAATGGTGTGTACTCTGTATATGCAAATAAACAAGTTCTACAAAATGGTAGACAGTTTTACTGGGGTGGGTCCTCTCCTTCTTCCAGCAGGCCTCTGCCCACCATCACTACCTCCACCCCCTCCCCTTTCCCTCCTGAGGTCTGTTGATGTCACAGCATAATAATTCTATGAGATATGGTCTTCTCAGTTTATTATTAGAGTTGTAGTTCCAAGAAAATTTATCTTTCCAGCACCTTAGCTCAAATACTTTCTCAAACTAGGTGACAGTTATACCACAGCAATGTAAATAGATAATTTATTTTCTAAAAAATGGGCTGTAACAAAAAATTCTCCTGGAGAAGGAACACAGCTAGTTCATCCTATCTAGTACAAACAGAGGCATCCTGAGCACAAAAGTCATGGAAGTAGAACCTGGGTCAGTGGAGTTTCCCAGACTGCCATTTTCCAAAGAAATTACTGGGTCATTGTCATGTTGAAGAGTGAACAACTTTTCTACTTTTTCTATTTCCCCGTAAAGAGGCAAGACAGTTACAAAATACATAGATTTAAATAACAGCTTTGGCTGTTACCAGCCAGATGGCTGGGATAGGTACTAACTCCCTCTCTCCCTGAAACCCTTTTTCAATTTCATCTGTAGAATAATAAGACTACCCACCTCAGGGTAAAGGTTAAGCAAGATCATGTATGTAAAGCTCCTAGTACAATACCTGACCTACAGAAGATGCTCAGAAAATGTGCACTCTTTGTGGCCGGGCGCAGTGACTCACGCCTGTAATCCCAGCACTTTGGGAGGCCAAGGCGGGCGGATCACAAGGTAAAGAGATCGAGACCATCCTGGCCAGCATGGTGAAACCCCATCTCTACTAAAAATACAAAAAATTAGCTGGGTGTGGTGGTGCGTGCCTGTAGTCCCAGCTACTCAGGAGGCTGAGGCAGGAGAATTGCTTGAACCTGGGAGGTGGAGTTTGCAGTGAGCTGAGATCGTGCCACTGCACTCCAGCCTGGCGCCTGGCGACAGAGTGAGACTCTGTCTCAAAAAAGAAAAAGAAAATGTGCACTCTTCATACCTGAATTTATAAATAAATACTCTGGCCATTCACTGGCAAATTGTGGCATTTTATCCCATTTTTATGATGCCTATCCAACACATCAGAGGATACTCATTTTAAATGATTAGTTTAAATGTAGGAATGCATAATAATGTTTTCTTTCCACTAAGTAAGATGATTTAAGTTAGGGTGAAAAAGTGGAAATTAAAGAGACGGGTTTGAAAGATAAAACCATACAGGAAAGGGACCAAGGAAGTAATGTGACTAGTAGAATTGGCAATCAAAATAATTTAGGTAGTTAGTAAGTAAAGTAGGAGTGTCCTGCCTGAGCAAATGTGTTCTTAAGTGCAAGATGCTTGTGTGTTTGCAGATTATATTAAGCCAACATTGATTTTAAAACTGGATCTGTGACCTTAAAAACAGAGTCATCATTCAACTTCTATTAATTTGAGATCTTATATAGGAACTATAATCAGAAAATCTATGTTTCATAATAACGTAACTAAAAATGCTACAATGTAATATCTGTGCCCTTTTACATAAGATATATAAAGAGTATTTAATGCAATTATTAGCACATGTTCATCAGCATGGATGTAGCAGTAGTCACCTCTTATTCACAGTTTCACTTATCCAGTTTCAGTTACCTGAGCACAACCGTAATCTGAATATTAAATGGAAAATTCCAGAGGTGAACAATTCATTAGTTTAAAATAGTGAGCCATTCTGACGAGCATAATGAAATCTCAGTCTGTCCTGAGTCCTGCCCTGGATGAGAATTATCCCTTTGTCCATTGTATCCACACTGTATACACAACCCACCTGTTAGTCACTTAGTAGCTGTCTGGGTTATCAGATTGAATGCTGAGATATCACACTGTGTTCAAGTAACCCTTAATAATGGCCCCAAAGAACAATAGAAGTGATGCTGGCCTATTTTTATAATTGTTCTATTTTATTAGTTATTGTTGTAAATCTCTGACTGTTCTTAATGTATAAATTAGACTTTATCATAGGTATGTACATATAGGAAAAACACTACTGCATATACAGATACTCCTTAACTTACAATGGGGTTACAAACTGATAATTATAAACTGAAAATATTGTAAGTCAAAAGTGCATTTTCAACTTACAGTATTTTTCAACTGACGGGTTTATCTGGACATAACTCCCTCCTAAGTCAAAGACCACACTGAATGCATATCACTTCCACGCCATCATGAAGTTAAAAAACTGTAAATCGAACCATTGTAAGTCAGGGACTGTATGTTTAGGGGTCAGAACTAACCAAGGAAGGTTTCAGGCATCCACTGGGGGGCTTGGATGATATCCCCTACAGATAAGGGGAAACTACTGTACATGCAATTAATTATAAATATCATCCTCAGAACATATGCTTGGCAGTTTTCTTGTCTCCAATAAAGGAAATTAGCAAGTAATTAAAGCCTGTAATTTTTTCTGCATGAGTTTTGTATATTGGGGAAGTGGAAAAAAGGTATTCCTCTTGTATAACTAGCAAACAAATCTTCCTAGGGTCAATAATGCTAATGGGCCGGAACCTGGCAAATGTATTCATGTACGTAAGAGACATAAAAAAGCAAAACTCCATGCATTTACTACTCAAACCCACAGAGAAAGATTTCAACAGACTTTTCATTATGTTTGGGGTTACACCAATGCCCAGAGAACACCTACATATAATATGAAGTCATAAGCCCCACACTACATCTGCATGATAATTCAATCACAGCCAGATTTCAGGCGTTAGAACAATGTTCTAGAAAGTGGTCATGTTTCTGGTTGCCAGTAACTTTCACCTTCATAATCCAAGAGTATAGTAGATAAACTAATCTAGGGCTCCTTAGGAGACACTCTGGTGAAAGAAAGATCAATTAAGCCTTTAGTTTAAAAACTAGGGCTCTGTCATGGCCTCTAATAATTATGTTTAATTACCTCAACAGCAGGGAGTATGCCATTGCCAGAAACATAAGCCAAGATAATGGTGCCAGAGCTTGCAGAGCTTGGTTTATGCTTCAGTTATGTCATTCACTCACCTTTCACAAACCTTCACTTTCCCAAATTTGGGTAAGCAAAGTTAGAATCAAGTTAGCTTTAAGAAATCTGTGAAGCTCATGAAGTTTGACTACAAACATTCTCAACTCTTTCTATCATCATATTTCATGTTTTACTTTTTTTTTTCCTTTTGAAGCAGATTATTACTCTATTGCCCAGGCTGGAGAGCACTGGTGCAATCTGGGCTCACTGCAACTTCCACCTCCTGGGGTTAAGCAATTCTCCTGCCTCAGCCTCCCAAGTAGCTTGGATTACAGGTACCCACCACCACCCCCAGCTAAGTTTTGTATTTTTAGTAGAGATGGAGTTTTACCATGCTGGCCAAGTTGGTCTTGAACTCCTTACCTCAAGTGGTCTGCCCACCTCGGCCTCCCAAAGGGCTGGAATTACAGGCATGAGCCACCATGCCCAGCCTACTTCTATTTCTCATAACCTTCTTTATAGCTTTGATCAACCTTCTGATTCATTCCATGCACCCAAGAAAAATCTAACTCTCTTTGCTCTCATTTTGCCAGCAACTGAGTAAATTGATTTAATCAATAACTTGTGTATTCCCAAGCAGCTAGTATGTTCTGAGTCTGTTACAAGCGCTAGGAATACAATATTGCTAAGACATGTCTTGGCATCCCATCTACCCTAAAGGACTTTAACAGTCTAATTTAGAGGACAAGGCAAACATATAAAACAATTGCTGAAGAACAGTGTACAATAAAATGTTAAAATAATTCATACTCTATATGCAAAAGTACGTAGAGAAGTGAGAAATCAGTAGGAGACCACAAAGTGGAAGGATTTTTGAAAGAGGTGAGACTAGAATTAAACACTGAAGCCTGAGAAGAATGTGGTATGGGGAGAAAGAATTGCAGATGGAAAACAATTAAAATAGAAGGTAGTGAATATGATACCATCCTGCTTAAACAAAAATATGACTTTTTATTGAGATTTCGTTTCTTCATCTCAAACAATAATGATAAACAGTCAGGTGTCACTTAGTGATGAGGATATGTTCTGAGAAATGCATCCTTAGGTGATTTCGTCTTTGCAGAAACATCATAGAGTGTACCTATACAAACACAGATGGTATAGCCTAGGTTATATGATCCAGCCTATTGCTCCTAGGCTACAAACCTATACAGCATGTTACAAATTTGTATTCTGTACAGCATGTGCCAAATATTGTAGGCAAATTTAACACAATGGGAAGTATTTGTGTATCTAAACAAAGAAAAGGTACAGTAAAAATATGGTATATGATAATAATTGCTATACCTGTAAAGGGCAGGTTCTTACTGTTCCTACTATTAATAGAGCCTGCAGAACTGGAAATTGCTCTGTTTAATCAGTGAGTGAGTGGTGAGTGAATGCGAAAGCCTAGGACATAACTACTGTATACTTTATAAACACAGTACACTTAGGATACCCTAAATTTATAAAACAATCTTTCACTTTCTTCAATAATAAATTCACTTTAGCTTATTGTAACTTAATTTTTTTAAAGTTTTCATTTTTTAACTTTTGGATTCTTATAATAACACTCAGCTGAACACACCAACACACTGTTTGGTATTTTCTTTCTTTATATCCTTGTTCTACAAGCTTTCATGAGTTTTTTATGAATAATCAATTTTTTTAGTTAAATTTTTCACAAGCTTTATTTCATTTAATCTTTACACATGTTTAAGCTCAGTGCTGTTATTGTCAGCTAAAGAACTGAGTTGCAAGGAGGTTAAGTGTTTGTCAAATACTATTACCTACACTACAACCATAGGCGGTGAAGCTAGGATTTGAACAGTTTGATATGACCCCAAAATCAATGTTTTAAAGACACTGTAAAATTGTGGTCTATCAATGTGGCATAAAATTGGGGAAATGGAAAAAGGAGATGATATACGGAAGAAAGACCTGAACTACTGTATACTACTTTAAGATTTCCTTTGATACATTCTTATAAATAAGCTAGAAAATCTCCTGTTCAACATCTTCATTTACTATTTTTGCAGCTCCTGATTTGCAGACAATTCTATTACTCTAGAATAAAGTGTACAAACCTCCTCCTGTCTTCTGCAGCTCACCAGTCACAGAGCCCAAGACTCTCTGCAGCTGGCTATTTTTCTCCTCTTTCAGTCTTCAGGGACTAAACTTAGTGCTCAGTGAGGTGATCTGAATGCACTCACTTCTGGAGGTGATTCGTGGCAGAGCTATTATATATTCATGTAAATGAAGATAGTCCTGGGAATCCCGAGAAACCAGATGATTAAATTAAATATTAACGTTTCCTTAAGAAGGAGTTTACAGTGACAATAAGATGTCTGGACCATAACAAACATTCTATAGGAGACGTTGCCCAACACTTCAGATTTCAACAAGTTATTCTGTAGCAAGTTAAGCAGGTTTTGCCATTGGAATGCAAAGCCATGGGGTCCACTTTGTTTTTGTTTTGTTTTGTTTTTTATGGGGCAGGGGGAAGTGCCACACACTTTTAAAAAACATTTTATTTCCATAGGTTTTGGGGGAACAGGTGGTATTCGGTTACATAAGTTTTTAGTGGTGATTTTAGTGAGATTTTGGTACAACCATCACCTAAGCGGTATACAATAAACCCAATTTGTAGTCATTTATTCCTCACCCCCTCCCACTCTTTCCTCTGAGTCCCCAGAGTCCATTGTATCATTCAATGCCTTTGCATCCTCCTAGCTTAGCTCCCACTTATGAGTGAGAATATACAATGTTTGGCTTTCCATTCCTGAGTTACTTCACTTAGAATAATAGCCTCTAGTTCCATCCAGAATGCTGTGAATACATTAATTCTTTCCTTTTTATGGCTGAGTATAATTTATTCTTCTACATGTATAGAAGAATACATATATATATATATGTGTGTGTGTGTGTATATATACATGTGTATATATATACATGTATATATACATATATATGTATAGAATATATATGTGTGTATATGTGTGTATATATATACATATGTGTGTATATATACATGTATATATATACACATGTATATACACATGTATATATACACACATATATTGTATAGAATATATATATGTGTATATATACATGTGTATATATATGTGTATATATATACACACACATATATATGTATAGAATATGTGTGTATATATGTGTATATATATACACACATATATATTCCATACATATGTGTATATACATGTGTATATATGTATGTGTGTATATATGTATACGTATCCACACATATATGTGTATATGTATGTGTATATATATACATATACATACATATACACATATACACATATACATATATCCAGTTTCATTCTTCTACACGTTGCTGGCCAATTATCCTAGCACTATTTGTTGAATAGGGTGTCCTTTCCCCACTTTATATTTTTTATTGCTTTGTCAGAGATTGGTTGGCTATAAATATTTGGGTTTATTTCTATATTCTGTTCCATTGGCCTATGTGCCTATTTTTATACCAGTACCATGCTGTTTTGGTGATTATAGCCTTAGAGTATAGTTTGGAATCAGACAATGTGATGCCTCCAGAGTTGTTCTTTTTGCTTAGTCTTGCTTTGACTATGTGAGCT
Organism: Cacajao melanocephalus; assembly: GCA_963573385.1. NCBI lineage: Eukaryota > Metazoa > Chordata > Mammalia > Primates > Pitheciidae > Cacajao > Cacajao melanocephalus. The sequence continues at coordinate 45,296 of CAUYLG010039984.1, forward strand.
TTTTGTTTCCATATGAATTTTAGGATTATTTTTCTAGTTCTGTGAATGATGATGGTGGTATTTTGATGGGAATTGCATTGAATTTGTATATTGCTCTTGGTAGTATGGTCATTTTCACAATATTGACTCTACCCATCCATAAGCATGGAGTGTTTCCATTTGTTTGTGTCGTCTACGATTTCTTTCAGCAGTGTTTTGTAATTTTCCTTGTAGAGATCTTTCACTCCTTGGTTAGGTGTATTCCTAAGTATTTTATTTTATCATTTTTTTTGTTGCAGCTATTGTAAAAGAGGTTGAGTTCTTGATTTGGTTCTCAGCATGGTTGCTGTTGGTGTATAGCAGAGCTACTGATTTGTGTGTATTAATTTTGTATCCTGAAACTTTGCTGAATTCATCTATCAGTTCTAGAGGCCTTTTGGAGGAGTCTTTATGATTTTCTAGATATAGGATCATATCATCAGCAACCAGGGACAGTCTGACTATCTCTTTACCAATTTGGATGTTCTTTGTTTCTTTTCCTTGTCTGATTGCTCCAGCTAGGACTTCTAGTACTATGTTGAATAGAAGCAGTGAAAGTGGCCATCCTTATCTTGTTCCAGTTCTCAGAGGGATTACCTCTGAACCTCACAGAAGGTTACATGCTAAACCCCACAGAAGGTAACATATCTCACTACAAAGGGTAACATGTCTCAGATGTGTGGATCTAACCCAATTGCTTTTTACTGCTTGATCAGAGCAGAGCATTTTCTCTTTTAAAATGAACCAGTACACACACCCACCCACACCCACAACCACACTCACACACGCATGTGCTTTAGTTGTATATGTTGTGTCAAGGATCACATTCTAAGTATCTGGTCAAGGTTAAAAAAAAACTTTGCATAATATGACATTTTCATCTCAAAAATATTAATGCCTTGCTGTATACTAGCAATGACATTCAAATAATGAGTTGAAAACTGAAAATTTTAGTTAAAACATGTTTTGGTATCAGATTAAAAAATTAAAATCCAATTGCTTTTCTGATTTCAGAACAAATTGAGAGGTTAGTTTATTTTTAAAACTGAATTTTATCAAACAGCTACGTGTGTGGAAAATACTCTTTCCTTGTGGAAACACTTGCAGGACTAAAGGATAGCTTCATTGCGGGAAACTCAGTAAAATGCAGAATTCATTTACTAGGACTGGGGTGGGGCCCGAGAGTCCTAACAAGCTCCCAGGTGATGTTGATGCTGCTGGTACACCAGCCACACCTGGAGTAGCAAGACCGTGGAATGCGGCGCATGGAGCATGATTTAAAATCTTTCAGAGATTTATCTTCTCATCTGCCATCATCTGTATAAATCAAGTAAAACATCTACTACTTTAGTAAAATATATCTACTTAATATACAACTGTGCAATGGTGCAAAAGAAAAACTGTGACTGCTTAATGACTACTCATGCTTTGTAATAATTAGTTATTATTTTTCTCTTTGCCTTTCCTCCCAAATGAAGGAGCAGATACAAAAAATGGCAGAGGGGGGCAGCTTGTTTTGACTGTAATGAAGTCTGACTCCATTTCTGATGTTTGACTACTGACAGCTGTCAATCCCACCCGCTCCTCTTTCCCTTCTGCCCTACAATTGGCAAGCAATGAAAGCCTGGGTGCCTTCTCATTTGCCACCTGCAGGAAGTTGAAACCAGGTAAGTCTCTGTCTTCCTGGGAACCCTCAACTGGCCCTACACTCTAAACACAATAAGCACCCCAAGCCAGTCTCCTTCCTCAGATCTCTAAGTCATTTTTAGCATCCTTAGGAGCTTTACTGCTGTCCCCATAAAGTCTCATTATATAAGAAATTAAGCTTTTTATGCCTTGTGGTACATGCATGTTATCATTATTCTGGACATATGAATCAAATTTAGGATGAGGATCCATTTTGTCTCTGTAGAGTGTCCCAATAGACTGCCTTCAGACGTATGTGTAACCAGTAACAAAACAGAGGAAAATACTTCATTTAATTTGAAATTGGTGTTTAAACTGGAATGGATAAATTCCTAATAATTAAAAGTAATTTTAAAAAGTATAGTATCTGCCATTATTTAATTAAAGGATTGGAAGTAAATAATAGAGCAGAGTTGGAAGCAATGATTTTAAAAAATCATTATGCACCCACACAAATTGTGGGTTCTTAATAAAATATATGTATTTTAAGAGGAAAAGCAACTTCAGGTCAATTTATTTGATGACTGTGCTTTAAGCATGACAAGGCTTGTTTTACTTGAATAAGCACTTTGTGAAAATCAGTAAACAGTATCACAGAAGTCTCTCACAGAAGGTCTACATTTTAAATAATACTACAGTCATTATGTGATCTAGAAAAAAGGTCAATTATGATTTTGGATGATCTATCACAATTGTGCAACCTAAATCATCCACAGATAAAGTTTCCATAGAAGTTATTATTTTCTTTATATAAATCCAACATATGCATCCATTTATCTCTCACAAAATATATAGGCTCCATGAACAAGTGTGTTGTCTTATTCCTTATCTCTAGAACCTTATACAGATAGGACTCATTTAATTAGTATATGCTGAAACTCATCACACTATAATTTATTAGATAACTAAATGTCAGAAAATGTTCCAATTACATAATGTCATTTTTATGTCATTTAAAAAATGACAATATAATGTCATTTTAAAATATTTTTTCAGATGTAATGTACAGATACTAAATATGTTGTGTAGTTTAGACACAACATATTTTAAATATAAATGAGCTGAGTGCATTGGTTATAATAATTTTCCTTTCACTAAGAATGTTCCAGAAGTACAAAGGTGGATGGCCAAAAGTCTGACTTATTCCAAGACTCCAAATTTCAGGCCAAATGTTGAAAGTATGAGGTATAGGAAGCTGGCCAAGCCAACCCCATTAGGTTATTCTCCAGAGACTTTCCTAGTTAGATCAAAAGGAAGGTGGCCAACTTAGCTCTGAAGTGGAGGATAAAAGATGTAAAGATCAAAAGCTGGAGATAGTCATGTTCTTTATCCTATGGAAGATAACTACTTTCAAACTACTTGAAAGATGGATTCAACCATACTTTGAGGCCCACAAAAAATGACCTTGTAATTCTTTACGTAGGCTTTGACAGGTGTGGACTATGGAAGGAGAAAGGGAGGTATTGATTGAGAATAGGTGGGGATTAGGAGTACCTTGTCCAAGAGTATTCCTTTTATACAGGGGAGATGGAAGAGGTTGAGTATATTTTGACCAAGCATGGATGGTGCAGCTAGGAGGAAGAAAGAGCAAGAGGTTCCAGCTACACAGTTTCTCCACACCCCAAAACTGAGAGTTACCCTATTGGTTTTTAGATATTGTGAGGCCAAGAATACTGGGAAACTTGTGATAAGTGCCAGTCTCTGAGCTCTGGGCCAGAGATTCTGAATCATATGACTGGGGCATTTGACACAGAATCATATGCCCCAGGGCAGGGCTGAGTTGGAGTAGAAGAGATGGGCCATATAATTTTGAGATTTACCTCAAGTATAAGTGATACAAATGATTCATAGATATGACTTGTTCCTGTATTTTGTCCCTTCTATTATTACACATGTGGATGATCTCAGAAAAGTTTCCAAACTCTGTCCATTCAGAGCCAGCCTGTGCCATACACTCTTCCATCAAACCAAACACCAATCTTATCTGTCTTCTTTTTTCTACCTTACCACATCTGTCTCTATTGCTCTTTTATTTTCAGAAAATAAGCTATACTATTATTTGTTTCTCTTCCCCACTTACAATAGATTTTGGAGTTCCTTCTACAATAGCAAGCATACACACACACACGTACAAATATATGTATATATGCACACATATAGATGTATGTGTATATATACATATTTAGACTATTCTTTGTAGTGGCTACATACAAATACATAATTGGATGCATCAAACATGTTTCACCATTGCTTTCAAGATATAAACTTAGATTTTTTTTTGTATTTTTTTCCATTACAAGAAACCATGCAATGAACATTCTTATACCAGATCTTGATGAACATAGACAATATGTTCATAGAGTAAAATCTTAGAAATACAAGTTACTAAAGAGCATGTGCATTTAAAAGCTTTTGTTCAAATGTTCAAATTTTTTTCTCCAAAATATTTTCTCTAAATCCTATTCCCAACTAGAGAGAATAAGCATACCTTTTCCCTTAAGCTTCATCAGTATTGCACATAAACAAGCTTCAGAATTTTACTCATCAGATAAATTTTAAAAACTCCATTTTGTTTGCATGTATCTGAATATGAATAAGGCATACCTTTATATTATTTATAAGCCTACCTTATCTTTAAAAAAATGTAAATTACATATTCATATCTGAATGTTTTTCTGGTTTTTTTTAAATATTATTTTATAAAAGTGCTTAGAAAATTAATAAACTAATTCTTTTGTATGCTATCTAGGCTGAAAACACTTTTCAGAAGCAGTTTTCTTTTTTATTATCTTTAACATAAAATGGTCCGTCAAGAAATGTGAAGGGTCTGCAATTTTACCCTGCTAATTTAAAGTTTCACAGCAACTGAGAAGAGAGCTGTGGTTCAGTGTTCCTTTGCTTTGATTCTTCTGAATGCCCACAATTACAATTGCCAGAGAAGTTTCATAGTATTAAAAGACCTGCTTCTAAGTCCTGCCCATCTTTGCACTATTTAGTAACATTTTCTGCTACTCAATTTAGATTGATATATTATTTTACAACCATAAAAATGAAAGTTTATTTCCATTAACTGCTAAACATTTAAAATGTTTTCCATTTAAACCCACTCCCCCTTTTTTTGATAGGTATTTGAATTCTAATTTTTGGCATTTTTAATACTAAAATGTTAGTTGTTACATTTTTAAATATAATGTCTTCAAGAAGTTAATTGTGATATCCATCAGGCCCAAATACCTATCACTCAGTGGTTCTCTAAACTTGTAAAGGTTTACTGACGTTTTCAGTCAAATTTTACTCACTATTCAGTGTAAAACAGCAGTGCTTCTCCTAAGCAACCGGTTTGTTTTCATCCGATAGACACTAAACCATTAATTCATCATATTGTCCTCTCTACCTTTATTACCTAAAAGCTCAAAGCCAAATCTATGGCCTACCACAAGGATCTGTAAAGGAAACCTCAGTCATGCAAACTGTGCACTAACCTCACCTTATATTTGTTATTTGTTGTTTTTTCATCATTATTTCCTCTTTTGCTTACTTGGTTGTATCACAAACTCTTTCATAGAGTGTCTTAAATAATTGTGGGGAATAAGCAGAATATACATCAATTAATTAAACTCAAACATTGAGAGAGTTCCCACTGAACCCAAGTTTTGCCTCATTATGTTCACTCCTACTGGTTGGCAAAAATCATTTTTAAAAATAAAAATGTCCTTCACTGAACTCTTAGCCACTCAACAAGTCATCACACCATGTTAAGCAACATAAATTTGAAATTAACATTGTTCCCATTAGTAGCCCACATACGCAAAGTGCGTCACCTCCTTCCCAGGGGCTAATCAGAAATCATTCTGTCTTCCATCTGCTGCTTTTGACTATTTATTGGATGCTGTGATGCATTCTCAGGAAAGCCCTGAAGCCACAAACTTCTCCCTTTCCCCATTTGTAGCATCCATGATTAGGAAGGCACAAAACAAAAATAAACTAACAAAACCACACAGAGCCAGGCTCCCACGGGGCAGCAGTCAATGTTTCCCTACTTTGGGCCGCTTATCGGTTCTTGTCATTACCTGATTCTCAAGGGTATGTTTGTTTACATTTGGACAGAAAAGTAGGCTTTTTCTCAATCCTTTTTGTTTGGCTTTCTGGTCTTGATAAAGCAATATATATTAGAAGAGTGCTTTTACTGTAATATTCATTTAAGAGCAAGTATTTCAACCTGAATGCAAACCCCCAACAAGGGGATGTATGCTCACAGATTTCATAAGTACAAATCAGTGCACGTCTTCAGATCAGCAGCTCTCCCAGCAATGTACAATTGTGCGACTGTGACTTTGACCCGGGCTGCTAAGGAACAAGTATCTCTGCAGTGACGCAGGAGGCTAAGCAGGAAGTGCCCGCTAAATGTATTTGGTGACTCATATCCATTTGCTCTCCAGCTCTCTGCAGTTTGCTCATTAGCATCGGTGCTGGGGGCTAATGGATACTCAGTAGGAAGTAATTTTTCATTGTAAATGTCTTGTGAAAAAATGGAAATGAAAACCCAATGAGCGCTCTGTTCCCGACAAAGCTTTCCAAGACTGACAGAAATTGTGTTTTGAGAGGTCTGGTTACAGGTTCAGTGGTGAATTTTAGGTTCTTAGGGCTTATTACCTACATCACAAAATAGGCTTTCAATCTCCCACACACACATAAAGTGTGAAATAAAGCTAAAGGAGAGAGTTATATTTATCTCTGAGGCTGTTTCTTTTAAAACTATTAGAGGCAATTTTTTAAATACCATGTATTCATTATGTGTCCAAGCACTCAGTGGTGTGTTGGTAAATGTTTAACAACTGTCTCCTGGGGAAAACGAAAAGGCCCAGATTTCCACTGTTTGCTGATTCCTTTGGTGTAAATACTCCCACCATGGCTAGTTTCAAGGTACAACATGAGTCTCTGAATGCAGAATTGGGAAACAATGGAAACAATTCTCTCTCCTTTAAGCCAGTAGGCACCAGTTCCACCATACCCGACCACTCCTCTAAATGCAAATGGGGGCTTATCTTCATGTAGCATGAAAAATCACCATCCTTTTTCACAGAGTACCCCCAAAATCAAAGTATGATTCTGTTAGGCTACATGCCACATATAAGTGTATTTATGTAATTTTATTTAGCTTCTGCTTTTTTTATTCTCATTCCTGGCTCATTCAGTTTTCACGGGTTTTTCTAGTTGCCCTAGAGGTAATATTTGAAATATCATAGGAATAGCCAACTCACTAAAAATAAAAACTGGAGCATTATCTAACACCAAGCAGTTTTTTAAAAATTTCTTTGCACAGTCAGACTTTTGCACTATGGCACTAAATTATTGATATATTCACCATGTTGAGTACCTTATTGCTTGCCATTGTAAGCTCTTTAGAAACTTGGTTTTCATCCAAATGTTTAATGCTTTTAGTGGTGATTATTTTTATGAAAGCTATAAGAGAAGATGAAATATTTCTGAGAATATGTCTATACTTACCATTGGAAAGTGAAGTGAAAATCTTGCTATTTAAATGAATGAAAATCTAACATCTGATCAATTTAATGCCACAAATCATGAATCTGTTGTGTAAAAAACTAGATTGACTACAGCTAAAATACTACCAAAATATTCTGTGTTAAAACTCCAGAATATGCAGGAACTTAAGACAAAAGACGTCTAAGAATAAAAATTGTGAAGCAGTCTAGTTGTATGTTCCTCAAGGCCCGGAACAGTGGGTTAAAGTTTGACTCCTGGAGCCAGACTGCTTGGTCTAAATGCCAGTTCTGACACTTACTAGCTATGTGGTCTTGGGTAGGTTGCTCAAGAGGTCATCCTCTTCACCACAGTTTCCTCCACTGTTAAGTGGGGACAATAGTAATCCCTAATTTACTGGATTATTGTAAGGATTAGCTCTGTCAATATTTATAAAATTCCTTTATAGGCACGTAAGTATTTGCTAAATAAATTTAAAGGATAATTTTCAAAGACTGAAAAAAAAAGTGGATTAGAGATCAAGTCTAAACCTTTCAAGGGAGCTGATTTATAGAAGAAAGTGTAATTCCACCTAATAATTACATGATAACTCAATATCGCTCCTACTCCCAACCATGCAAATTAATGCTAATGTAGCACACTGAATTACAAGTAAAAAATTTAACAGTCTAACTAAAAGAAGCTACATCTTCCTATTTCAATCAGCCTGGAAAAAAATCTTCTTAAATGTGAACATTCAAATAGTCAAAAGGGTACCATTCTGGTTATTAATAAAGACTAGAATGGAACTATAAAACATTCCCATCTCTGTAGTATTTAATGGCAGTGGCAGAGGCAAGGGACCATGGATTAAGGTGCTAAGGAATTCTGAGGCATTACTAATATCTGAAATGTCACTAAAAGTATTTCATGGAGCTATGATTCATAGCTCCTGTCAAAATATCAGAGTCCTTTCAAAATTCAGAGTTGGACTTAAGTCAGGCAGTACTTTCTATGCTATAAATGCTGGGTGATGATAATGAACTGCTATAGCATTATTATTGAACATCAGTGCACTAAAAGGAGACAGCCCTAGGTCCTCTACTGTGTTTGCTTTTCCCAGTCCTAACTTGCCCTCTTTTGGATCCTCCTAGTCTCATTCTGCTGACTTCTCCCTAAGCATCAAATCTTCCCTTTCTCTACCAACATAATGGACTTGGCCTCCGTCCAGTTTCACAGCAATCTGTTCACAAGATTTCTGCTACTACATGGTGTGCCTGTTTAAGTCTTTTCATGGGTCTAGAAGTACTTTTTTTTTAATGACTCTGAGTGCCCTAATGTTGGGTGTGTATATATTTAGGAATGATCTTGTTGAGTTGAAACCGCTGTCATTTTATAGGGCCCTTCTTTGTCATGTTTAACTGTTGTTGGTTTAAAATCTATTTTATTTGATAGAAGAATTGTGACCCCTGTTCTTTTTGTTTTCTGTTTGCATGACAGATATTTCTCTAACCCTATACTTTGAGTCTATGAGTGTCATTACATGTGAGATGGGTCTCTTGAAGACAGCAGATGGATGGGTCTTGCTTTTTTATCCAGCTTGCCACTATGGGCTTTTTAAGTGAGGCATTAATTGCATATTTCTGAAAGAACTTAAAACAGAATCACCATTTGACCCAGCAGTCCCATTTCTAGGTGTATGCCCAAAGAAAAATAAATCAGTCTACCAAAATACATGCAGGCATATGTTCATTGCAGCACTATTCTCAGTAGCAAAGATATGAAATCAACCTAGATAACTTTCGATGGTGGCCTGGATAAAGAAATTGTGTACACATACACCATGAAATACCATGCAGCCATAAAAAAGAACAAAACCACGTTATTTGCAGCAACATATATGCAGCTGGAGGCCATTTTCTGACGTGAATTAATGCAGGAACAGAAAACCGAACATTGCATGTCTTCATTTATAAGTGGGAGCTAAATATTGAGTACACATGGACATAACGATGAGAACAGCAGACACTGGGGACTACTAGAGGGCAAGGTAAGAAGGGATCAGTGGTTGAAAAACTACCTATTGGGTACTCTGCTGATTTCCTCACAGGTTCCCATGCTCCTTTGTAGCTCCATCCTTCTTGCTTAGAAAGCCTAGGCAAAACCATTCAGGACATAGGCATAGGCAAGGACTTCATGACTAAAACACCAAAAGCATTGGCAACAAAAGCCAAAATAGACAAATGACAAATTAAACTCCAGAGCTTCTGCACAGCAAAAGAAACAATCATTAGAATGAACCAGCAACCAACAGAATGGGAAAAAATTTTTTCAATCTACCCATCTGACAAAGGGCTAATATCCAGAATCTACAAAGAACTGAAACAGATTTACAAGAAAAAACAAACAACCCATTCAAAAGTGGGCGATGGATAGGAATAGACACTTTTCAAAAGAAGACAAAAGAAGACATATATGAGGCCAACAAACATATGAAAAAATGCTCATCACTGGTCATTAGAGAAATGCAAATCAAAACCACATTGAGATACCATCTCATGCCAGTTAGAATGGTGATCATTAAAAAGTCTGGAGACAACAGATGCTGGAGAGGATGTGGAGAAATAGGAACACTTTTACACTGTTGGTGGGAGTGTAAATTAGTTTAACCATTGTGGAAGACAGTGTGGCAATTCCTCAAGGACCTAGAAATAGGAATGCCATTTGACCCAGCAATCCCATTACTGGATATATACCCAAAGAACTATAAATCATTCTATTATCAAGACACATGCACATGTATGTTCATTGCGGCACTGTTTTCAATAGCAAAGACCTGGTACCAACTCAAATGCCCATCAGTGATAGACTGGACAAGGGAAATGTGGCACATATACACCGTGGAATACTATGCAGCCATAAAAAGGATGAGTTTGTGTCCTTTGTAGGGACATGGATAAATCTGGAAGCCATCATTCTAGCAAACTGACAGAAGAACAGAAAATCAAACACCACATGTTCTCACTCATAGGCGGGTGTTGAACAATGCGAACATGTGGACGCAGGGAGGGGAGCATCACACACTGGGTTCTGTTGGGGGGGTGCCAGGAGAGGCACAGCAGGGGGATGGGGAGGTTGAGGAGGGATAACATGGGGAGAAATGCCAGATATATCTGATAGGGGGATGGAGGCAATAAACCACATTGCCATGTGTGTACCTATGCAATAATCCTGCAAGATCTGCACATGTACCCTAGAACCTAAAGTACATTTTTAAAAAAAGAATAGTAACGCAACCTAATCCTTAAATATATCTCTTAACTAGATCCAGGAGGTACTATTTTAACCTTAAGATTGACAAGTTTATTGGTGAGCAGTGTGACAGCATCATTGAAATGTGCCATTGTGTTTGTTCTCTTCAGGTAAAATATGCTGCAGTTGAAACAGGCTTTCTGATTTCAGCAGGGATATGGGATTTTTGAGTTGCTGAGGCCAACTGACTGCAGTTAACCTTCAGAAGCAAGGTAAGCATGAGGTCAATATATTGGTTGACCACTGCTGGGATCTTTGTTAGTGAATAGTAAATTATTAGGTTCCTACTTTGGAAATAGGTGAGCAATACGCAAAATAGCACTTTGTCTGTTTAACAAGGAAAATAACACTAGAACAGCTTTGAGTTTCCCTGATAATTACAACTGTTACTCATTTTCTGGACCCAATTCAATTATCAGACTCAGAGTCACTTGAACGAAGGATAAACTGGGAATCTTTGAGGAAATATCTTCCAAACACATTAAAGTTAGGCACTATCTTCTTAATAGATGACATGCATTCAGAATATTCCTGAAAATAACAATTCATTGAGGAAAGAAAATATTCCGATACAATGGCAATGACTGCAGGAAGACCATTAGCTCAATCTAATCTTCTGGAACACAAAACACCATAGTAGATGAATACTTGGAGTATAGGTTTATGGAGTTCAAGTTAAAAGAATAGTTTTGAACTTAAATAGGTGACAAGTTGGGACTATTGGAAACCAAACATTATGTCAAGATTAATTTCTCATTTCCTAACTATGTGATTAAAATAGATATAACATTCACCCTGCTGATGTTCTGCATTTACTCACTGAACATAGAAGAGAGGGAAAGTGGACTGCACTCCAAATATAATTTTTCTTACCAATCTTATTCACTCTATAACATACTACCCGGGGATAAGGCATAGCTAGAATTTACAGAACTAGTTTGCATACACTTTAAAAATTACCAGTGGCTTGGTTTCTTTGTTTGACATATAGACACTTGATGTCAATTGTTCTCATCAACTATTTTGAAAATGGGAAGTTCTAGATAAGGAAATTAAAAAGTCATAGAGAAGGACCGTGAAAGTGGTGGTAATACTATTTTTGAGAGATGAATCTTAGTTTGTCACTAAGTCACAGAAAAAACTGCATGACCAACATAGAACACAAGGTAACCACTTGAATGGAGTTGCATTTCATGAACTTGGTATTATCTTATTCATTGGGCTATAAAATAACGCAATACTGGCAGTATTTAATTACTAAATTGAAGTAATGAATATGAAGCAAAGTCAGTCCCCTAAGGTAATATTAAGTTAAATAAACATGTAGCTCACAATTTTTATATACTTACTACTGCCGGCGTGTCCTCGCTCCCAAAGCTCACCTGTTTATTTCCTTGGGGGTTTCTCTACAATCATTTAACTGAAAAGAAACTTTAAAAAAGAAATCTGGGGCTGGGCATGGTGGCTCATGTCTGTAATTCCAGCACTTTGGATGGCCAAGGCAGGCAGATCATCTGAGGTCAGAAGTCCAAGACCAGCCTGGCTAACATGGTCATACCCCATCTCTACCAAAAATATTAAAATTAGCTAGGCATGGTGGTGGACGCCTGTCATCCGAGCTACTCGGGAGGCTGAGGCATGAGAATTGCTTGAACCCGGAAGGTAGAGGTTGCAGTGAGCCAAGATTGCCTCACTGCACTCCAGTCTGGGTGACAAGAACAAATTTCCATTTCAAGAAAAAGAAAGAAGGAAACAAACAAACAAATAAATAAATAAATAAATCTGGTTACAAGTACAAGATGATTTTGCACAATTTGTTAACATAGGCAGAAGAGATTTGTTAGACGTAATAATTTTGCAGGTGTCCGGGGAGTGAAGACAGTAGGGGAAAAGTTGTATTTTTTATTAATTAAACTTAGTTATCCATCCTCATTATCTGGAAGAAAAGATAAGCTGAGGTTAAGATTTACCAGTTAATAGGAAAGTCCGTAACTTATCAGAAGTTATAGATTTTTAACAAAGGCTATGAGGGAATTAGTTAGAAGGACATTTGTCAGAAAAAAAAAAAAGGCAGAGGTAAATCAAATCTGATAATAACTGCAACCAAGTGTGAATGTTTACCCAAGGCTTTCTTTTGCACATAAGGCTTTCAAAACAGGTTGGCAAGAAAATTTGCGTTATTGTCAGGCACTCTTTTTCCCTATCTCTAGTGCTTTTGAAATGGATGTACAGATATTTTCCTTATTGGCATGGACTCAGCAACATTATTTTTCTTTCAGTAATGCCAACCTGGTTAGACTTGCTGAGTTTCCAGTATTGCTGACTGCCAAGCAAAACTATCACGGTATCACATATTCAGTGTACCAATAGCTAATAGAAATCAGTTGGTCCAATTTCATCTTGTCATTTATGCAGGTAAAGCAGACACCAATTATATTGTATTATAATTCAATTTTGTCTTTTCTGTTCCCCATACATCTGTCTATAGTCTCATTTATTAATTTAGTAAACTATGATATTTACTATATATTTCATGCATACCATTGATTTTGTCTAAAATACTTATTTTGTGGTAGAAAAGCATGGGAAAAGTAATTTCCTTGTGACTTGCTAATCTTAGAATGTACCATATCATCTACAAGAAGCTCTGTTTACGTAACAGGAGGAAATAGACACCTTGTAAATTGAGGTCATATCCTACATGATATGGTACATGTTCTAAATTAAGAAGTGATGTGTCACTGTTTCTCTGATAATCAAAATACATGGATGGTACTCTGAAATATTATATCTCATGACATAATTTTTACCTTATATTGCATCATCCTAGTCTCTACTAGATTGGAAGTTTTGTTTCCTCAGAAGGAATAATTCTACCAAAAGAACACTAAACCATTTCATTGAATAGGCTCAGATTCATATTTAAACATCTTAGGTCACTGAACAAGTAAACCTCTCTCTCTCTTTATCCTCAGTCACTAAGGACTCTCCACTGTTAACAGTTCTGAGATGTTACTTAGGCAGCATTTGTGGCTGTGCAGCAACCAAATTTGGTTCTTTTGGATTTCCTGGAAAATTTGCAAGGGACTTAATATCATCTAACAAATGCTTTTCCTAATGAAACTAACTAGATAGATGTATCATAATGATTGTCATTATTATGTGTTCTGTAGGATTTGTGTGAAACCTAGAATTTCCTGCATGCTTCATGCACTCCTGAATCCACTGAAAAGTAGAAATTAGAGATCTAAAGTGACGTCATGGAGCTAGGTAAAACAATACAAAGGTGAAAATGTGTATTACACTATGAGACAAGGATGCCGAGATGTTTTGTGAAGGTATTAGTTCCTTGACTTTGTTTTACGTATATGTTTCTGTTTTTTTCAGAATTATATAATGCTTAGTCAATTAAGATAACTTTATCTTTGTTTTTATGGCTTCTTGTCATTGTCACTGCTTTGCGTCAGTTTCAGTGAGTTCTGTTGGCAATCTAAGAGGGGGACAGTATGGGACTGCCTGCAGAATAGTTGGCTGACCAACATTTATATATACTTTTTCCTCTTAGGGGAAAGTCTTCAACTTATGAGATCAAATGATTCTCAAAAATAGAAAGCAGAACCTCTTTTTTAGGTAGCACTTAGCTATGACTCAGGCATATGATATAAAATTCTTCAATTAGGTACCCCTTTACAGAATTTCACTTCAGAAACTGGTATGGTATAGAAAGAAGTTCATTACTGATTATATTCTGATGAAGATAGATAGCAGCAGTAGTCTCGTATTTAGTGCCCACACTAAGTGATGTGAACTATGACATCAGTGCTCAGAGAGTCACTGAAGACTGTCCAGTGTAACAGCCCTGAGATGCAATTTAGGCAGCATTCATGGCTGTGCAGCTGCCAAACTTGGTTCATTTGGATTCCCTGGAAAATCTGCAAGTGACTTAATATCATTTAACAAATGTTTTCCCTAAGGAAACTAACCAGTGTGAATTTTAAAAATTTATTTTAAATTCAGAAATCATAACACTACTTTCTTATGCCCCATAACATATATTGTATCATTCATAATATCTCATTATTATACTGTTTTGCTTCTTCCTGTCTCTGTCTCTTGTCTCCCCAGCTAGAATATAAATTTCACAGAGATGGGAACTAAATCTACTCATTTTTTTGAAAATTTAATCTTAGCATTTAGTGCAGAGTCTGACATGAATCAGAATCTGAAAACTGTTTAGGTCAAATATATTAATTGCCAACTTACAATTTTGCACGTAAATGTTAAATATTTACATTTTTAGTTTTATTTGCTTATCATAAAGTTATAATGCATTTTCTAATGGATAATCAACTTATTAAATATATCATAGAAAAGTAAATAGAATTTTTTCTGCTAGAATGCAATGTATATGCTTCTGTAAATGTTTCATTCCACACAACGTACTCTAAAAAGAAGAAAGTTTAGAGGAAGATTTGGTTGAGGGGAAGACCTTAGAAGAGTAAATGCAAATCTGCAACCAGAGCACTGATCAAAACAACTCTAATAAAATTATTTTAAAATATTTTATAAATATCTGTTAATTTCTTAATAAGCAAATATTATAATATATAAATGACTTTTTCTTTAAAGAATAGGTGAAACTCTTTCACATTGCTGAATTATGAGGAACAAAACCACAAAATGTACAAAGATTATGTAAGATTCATGCAATAAACACTTCCAAGATAAAGCTCAAGGCTAACATGGTCATAATAGAAGGAATACAAGACAAATGGATGTGTGCTTTACCGTTTTCTGCTGATGCTTGCTGCATTTTCCCATTTAATACACTCTGTATCCACTTGATTTTATTTAATGGTCTATAATATTAGTGAACTGGGAAAATAACATGTGAATTAATGCAAATTTTACTTCATTCTGATGTCTTCTTTATATTTGCCAGTCACATTCAAATTTACTGGAAAAAAAACAAATTTCAAATACCTCTTAATATTAGAAAATAATGTATGAAATAGATGACAACTGAATTAAATACCTTAAAAGTCTTAAACTATCTAAAGAAAGACTAAATTTTCAATTACTAAAATGACTTTCACATATGAAACGTCTTCTGTGTTTCAGACATTTTTGCTGGATATTTCTTGCATATTATTAGCAATCCATAAAATAAGCATGCATATTAATTTACTCTGATTATCAAGAGAAGCCATTTGCTGAATTGAAGCTTTCTCATCCTTCAAATTTCTCAGCATTAGATTCTCAAGCATCAGCAAGTAAAAGGTAGGACATACTGTGAAGTCACTTCAGAAATTTATTTGAGATTCAGGTAATGCAGAGCTGCAATGCTCTTACATATTCTTTATTCTGAGACAGCAACATTTAAGGATCTGATCATTTGAAGCAAATAAAGAGATATATTCAAGTCTAAGATATATTCAAGTCTAAGCTAAACCAAAGGCAGAACATAATCTTTATATATGCAAATTAATTACCAGATACATACTTACTTGAATTTTAAAATTCAAATCTTATACGAACTGTTTTATTTAGTTTGTATAGGATTTGAATTTTAAAATTCTGCAATAACATCCCCTGGAACTTATAGATCCACACATTGCTACTTTCATTTCCCTGTTATATATTCTGAAATATAAAATACTGTGTTTTCTGAAAGTAATATTTTCTGAAAATATAAAATTCCATATTTTCTGAAGTATTAAAAATTTATGTCTTCTGCTTTCCATTCATGAACTCAGACCGTTTTACATCCACACTCTAAATGTATAATTTCATTAATACTATAAAGTTGACAGCAGACAAGTAAAATTAGTTTTTTCCCCCATAAAATTGCATCTATGGATAGAAATAAGTTTGTAAAAGCCAAACCATACCTAAGTGTCATGGAAGACGAGACAGTCGTTTCCCATGTTAATGTGGGGTTAATGAAGGGCTTGTTTTGATCATTATAACCCATAGGCTTTGCAGCAGGAAAGCACTCAGTTTGAAACCCCTCCAACTTTTGTTATTGGCCAGATCAGAGCAATATATATCTCTCAAAATGTTATTGTCCTCATCTGTTAAAGCTAGTAATTAGTCATTTAATTCTATTGACTTTTACCTTAGTTTGGATGTGCTCAGTATTACACACACACATACTTTCTCTTTCTTTGTAATTCTTTCTTGCTCCCATTTTTTATTCCATTGGCTTGTCAACCAAATATTCCTTGCCTATTTGTTTAACAAATACATTTTTTATTCTAAATCATACTGAGCATTGCGCTAGTTTTCTGTCAAATGAATTATTTGCTTTAGATAAGGGCACTTTTAAATTTCACATAGGCAGAAATTCAACAGAAGCAAAACTAAGACTCACGAGACCATGCAAGCTACATTAACACAGAACTTCATGTGCTTTTTCTATTGAGTGTTTCACCCTGCTTTCATCTCAGGGTAATCTGAGAAACATTAAAAATATTGTGATCTGAAGACACGATCAGCAATTACAATTTAATTAGCTGGAATAGAGAGCCTAACAATTGCTATATTTTGAAGCTTAACATTTGATTCAAATAGGCAACAGATTTCAGAATTACTAAAGCAATTAACAGAGTATTAAAACAGTTCTTAATTATTGAAATCTTGTTAATATATAAGGATTCTTGTGGAATTGTAGTAGGCAAACTTCTAAGATGACTCCTACGATGGTTAACATTGAGTGTCAACTTGACTGGATTAAGGAATGCAAAGTATGGTTCCTGGGCGTGTCAGTGACAATGTTGCCAAAGGAGATTAATATTTGAGTCAGTGGACTGGGAGAGGCAGACCCAGCCTCATCTGGGTGGGCACCATCTAATCAGCTGCCAGCAAGGCTAGAATAAAGCAGCCAGAAGAAAGTGGAAGAAGCTGACTTGCTGAAGCTTCCAGCCTTCCCTGGAAGGCTGAATCCTTCCTGCCCTTGAACATCAGACTCCAAGTTCTTCATCTTTTGGATACTTGGACTTAACACCAGTGGTTTGCCAGGGGCTCTCGGGCCTTCAGCCACAGACTGAAGGCTTTACTGTCGTCTTCCCTACTTACGAAGTTTTGGGACATGGATGGGCTTTCTTGCTACTCAGCTTGTGGATGACCGATTGTGTGATTTCACCTTACCATCGTGTGAGTCAGTACTCCCTAATAAACTCCCTTTCATATATCATCTGTCCTATTAGTTCTGTCCCTCCAGGGAATCCTGACTAATATAACTTCCAAGACTTCTGCACCTGGTGCATACTCCCTATATAATCCCTTCCAGTTGAGTGTGCCTGGAACACTTGTATATGATTAGATTTTCTCTTTTAATTAGGTTACATTATATGAGCCTCCATTTTAGGAGATTTGATAAAAATATTTGAAGCAAAAGAGATTCTCTTGCTAGCTTTGAAGAAGCAAGCTGCTGCTATGTTTGAGAAGGGGCTTGCGGTTAGTATCTGAAGGTAATTTCTAGGAGCTGAGAAGAGATCTTTGCCAAAATCATACAAGAAAATAGAATGTTTGTCCTTTAACTCCACGGAACTAAATTCACAATGAATAAACTTGAAAAACGACTCAGTGTCTCTGATGGAATCAGGCCCCATCAACAAACTAATTTCTGCCCATTGAGGCCCTGAGCAGAAGGCACATTTAATTCCTACCTGGACTCCTAACTCATGACAGTTCTGAGGTAAGAAATGTATGCTGTTTAAGTTGCTAAGTTTGTGGCAATTCGTTTAGTAGTGTCAGACTAATATGTAA